>JAQZBX010075895.1:0-14524 GCA_029593785.1 Cabassous unicinctus
ATTAAAAACTCACGGTTCTGGTTCTGTCGTCGCGATTTCTCTCTTTTGTCCCTCTCTCTTCTCGGTGGTATGCAGTCTTTCCCTGCTGTCCTAAACCCTAGAAGATCTATTTTGGGTCTGTTTCAGCCAGTTCTCTAGCTATTTTTCTGGAGAAGAGATTCCTGTGTGTTACTACTCAGCCATCTTCCCGGAAGTCCCTATATTCAGATTTGACTAATTTATTATATGTGGCTTTCAGCCTGTGGCAAGAGCATGGGTACTGTATCCTCTTCTGACCAATTAAACTGCTTTTGATTGGGCTGAGTAGTATTCCTTGGATGTAGGAGGATGCAAATCATTGATCTAACTTTGGATCAGTTACAGAGTTAAAGTCTTTAAAAATCATATAGATTATCAGAGGTATATATAGGAAATAGGAAGAACAGAGATATATATATATATTTGGCTTTTGTGTTCACTCTTTGTGGTTTAAGAAATGTAGCTAATTTTATTGTTGTCCTGTCTGGCACAATGCCTGGCACACAGCGAGAGCACAATAAATATTTGTTGAAGTGAATCTTAAGTACTTTGGTCACTGTGTGGTGTTTAGCTTTTGGGGGCTAAGTCTTCTCCAGCTTTAAATCAGGATTGGTAAGTACCATTTTTTTTTTTCCCTTTCAACTTCCAGTAGCCTTTAGGAGGATGAATAAAAAATGGATTTCCAGTAAAACTAATCTATTGAGCTTATGCTCTTGCACAGGAGACCAAACTTAGAGTTTCTCAGTCCTGGAACATGTGTCTCAAAGGTGATTTAGAGGCTCTAACGTCTCAAATTCATGATTAAAGCAGCAGCTGCCACAGTTACAATATGATCTGTAGGACTGACATGTGTATTCTTTGACTACCTCAGGTTCTTCTTTTGCTGCTTTCAAATTCCAAAGCCCACCCTTTCCTTATACTGGTCTTAATACTTGACCATGTTCCTTTATACACTGAGACCACCCAGAACCTGGGGCTCTTTGCTCTGGAATTCTTCATTTAGTCATAGACTGGGTAACCATCCCACAGAGGAATCTGAGAAATTTCCATAATAGGAATGAATATGGTAAGTAAAGGCAGCATGTGGTATTATCTGAGATAGTCTTCTGGCTTTTAATTATGATTATATTAGTCCACATAAATGGAGCCTGTACTTCTTTTTAAACCATCATAGGTTCAATAGATAATTCATTAGCCTTAAAATGAAATGAATATTTCAAGAATTTAGACTCAGGAAATAAAATGTGAAATAGTCTGAGCCTAATTTGTGTCTCCCCCAAAGTCATTGCCATCATTGTAGAGTAATTCTAATTATAGAGCTATTAGAGATCATTTTGTATAAACCCTTTTACAGATGGAGAAAACTGAGGCTCAGAGAAGTTAAGCATGCAAGTCAAGACATATACAAGTGGGAAGCGGGTGTGGCTCAATTGATAGAGCTCCCGTTTACCATATGGGAGGCCCCGGGTTCGCTTCCCGGGGCCTCCTTGTGAGGGCAGGCCGGCCGGCCCGCGTGGCGCAGTGGGCTGATGCAGCAAGACCTCACAGCAAGGGGGAGATAAGCAGACACAGAAGAAACACACAGCGAATGGACACAGGAAACACAAGCAGCAAGGGGGGGATAAATAAATAAATAAAATAAATCTTTAAAAAAAAAAAAAGACATATACAAGTTAATAGCTGAGCCAAGACTAGAACCTGGATTTCAGTAAGACTCCTTTCACTATATAAACTTGATGCCAACAGAAGCAAGGCAGGCAGGCAGAAAAATAAGTGAAGTTTGCTGAAAGTAAATGATAGGGAATAGTGGGGACTGTGGCCAACTGGAAAGCCCCTATCCCATTTATGTTTTTTTTTTCTTTTTGGTATGTCATTTTGCCGCGTGGGGGCCTGTGCGCCTTTCCGCTTCGCGCAGGTCTGGGACTCCTTTTTTCTTTTTTTACCAGTAGGTCCCGGGGATGGAACCCGGGTCCTTCATGTGGTAAACGGGAGCTCAGTTGCTTGAGCCACAGCCGCTTCCCCTGCATCCCATTTAAATGGATAGCTACTACTCAGCTTCAGGCCATTGTTGCCATGTGGGCCTCAGTGTTGCCAGGACCTCTGATTTTTTTCAGAAGCCAGAAATAAAAGATTTATGTGAAGTCTCCTAATTTTTAAATATTGCAACAAATTCAGACTTTATTGTATGGCTAAAACAAGTCTGTATACCATACCAATTCTGCCCGAGAACCACCACTTTGAAACCATTGTGCTTCAGCACGATGTTTAGTCACAAATTCATGGGTGAATGGAGGGAAGTTCCTTCCTTGGCTCCTTCTGAACACTTCCTAACCTCATGTCTTTTTTTTACCTCCCCATTTTTTAAAAAAAGATAGCAGAACTTTACTGAGCATCTACTGTATGCCAGATGCTATGCTATGCTAGACACATTCCCATGACACTGCCAGATGGCAATTCAAATACAAATTCAAAGCCCTATATACAATCTGTCTTTGCTATTTTTGGCTATACATACATGGTTTGTTTATATTTCTAGTACAATATTTTAATTATTCAGGTTTGATACGTTTATCATCCAATCAGGTAACATAAGTGACACCAGATTGGCTGGGGATAAACAGAAACAATTAGCCCCAATGAATCCCTTGAACTTCATTTTAACCAGCCCACCTTTTGATCTTACAATACAGTGAGGAATCTTGCAGTAAAAAAAAGCATTCCTTTCTCTGGAGGTTTCTCTTTACCTTTGCATCATACTTGGATTTTTGTTGTTTTTTTTGTTTTTCCCTGAAGCCTGACAGGGACGTTCTGTCTCCCAAACTTAGCACTCTCCTTAGGATACTTAATGAGCCAACCTCTTAACAGGGTTTAAAAAAGAATCCCAGTTTTCTACCTGCTAGCTTTTCTGGTACACACTTGTAAGGCAGCACTTAACTTCTGTTTTCTTTCTTTCACAATTCCTTAAATGGCTCTTGTCCTAGATTGTGAGTATCCAGCTGATCGGCTCAGGCTTCTGAGAAATACGTCTTTTAGGCTAGCAGGTATGTGGCCTGAAAGTGGAGAGTCTGATAATTTTTAAAACTTCTCTTGCTTTAGTCTCATCTAATGCCTGGCCTGGTAGTCCCTACATCTTGCTGACAATGGGATGGGGAAGGAAAGAGAAAGCATACTAAAGCTTTCTTGAAAGGGCTGAGTGCTGGAGTATCTGAGCACAGGGATTTCTTATACAGATCTTTCATGTGAACTTGATAGATGGTAAAGACCAAAATCATGATAATGAAATCAGTCTGTCCCATCTCTTGGAGTAAAAAGCTAACTTGTACCCTGTGAATCCAACAAAATGGCCTTGAATACATGGCCTGGTCTCAGACATTACATCACCACTCAACCTTTCTGTGTCGATATTATATAGTACAGTAGAGGTGCAGGAATTCACCAGTAAGTGCACTCCAGACCAGCGAAGCATCCTATAAAGTTACAACTTTGCTTTTGTTTAAAAAAAAAAAATTATATATATACGCACACAAAACTTCATGCAGCCCTGATTAAGAATTGCTTACTTGGGAGCCTAGGGTGCCAGATGTTCTCCCTTAATTGAAATAAAGACACACATTTTTTTAATAGGGTGAAATTCAACTCGTGGGTTCCATTGATTTGCTTTGTGATTTTAGGCAAAAAATTTTTTTTCCTTCTCCTTGTCCTTCTTTTGTACCTTATATATTTTTAGCCTTTAACTTTTAAAGCACTTTCATACCAATATCTAGTTTGAATCCTCCAGCAACCTTTGGGTATAGGTGGACAGATTTCATCCCAGTGTGAACCTGAGGCCCAGGATAGTTTGAATTGGCAGATCTAATTGGTATCAGAATCAGGGCTAGACTCGGGCCCTTGCTTATGATTGTACCTGCTTCCTCTCAGGCATGCTGCCACCTCTGTTACAGACATCAAGTGGTGAGGTGGCCCTCCCTGGTCTTCTAATGAGGAAGAGATGAATATGGAATGTTGCGGCAGCAGAATTCCTTTTTATATGTGTCATTAGGGAGTGACTATTTTAACAGACTTTTAGTTTTCTAAAGAGAAAGTAGTGTGAAAATAATTTATTAGATCAGCCATTTATAACTCTTTTTGAATCCTGGACCTCTTTGAAAGTATAAAAGGTCTAAACAGTCTTCTAAGAAAAATGCACATATCCATATAGTTTTGCATAAAATATTAAGGGATTTGTGGAATTTCTGTAATCTAGATGTTCAGGTATTATCAGTCCTAAAATTTTACTCTTGGATTAGTCACCTTTTAATGTGTTTATTGATATGATTTTAAAACTTGGAAAGCTTAAAAATGTTTGGAGTATTTGCAGACCTGCTGAATAGGATCAGGCTTATAATTGTTCAGCTGAAAAGGAACAACTCAAGTGACCTTAGTTTCTTCTTAGGAACATGTGGAAATGACATGATCTGCTAACACAACATGACAGTTCTCTTTTAATGCATGGTTCCTGGCTAGGAGTCTGTGTTCCACTAGGAAATCCCTGATAAATACCGATGAAGGAGAACAGAGTCTAACCTTTCCTGCTCTACCAGTCCCATCCTCCTTAGAGATTTTACTTTCAGTTAGCTTTGCCTCTTCTTCTGTTGTCTTCAAGTTTAGAAAATAGATAGTAATGCTTCTTCCACAGAATGGTTGGAGACCTTTGCCTGAATGAAGAGTATAAATACTCATTTGTGGACTGAAGTGGGTGATGCTATTTCCCATTTCCCAATCCCCAGATACAAAAATTGAGGCCCACAAAGGGGTGATTGGTTGCCAAAGGCTATTTTCTTGGTGGCCCCTCTTCTGTCCCAGGTTTGAGTTTTGCCAAATGATGATTCATTTGTAAGTAATGCAGGCTACTTTGTTACAAGCAGCTGTTGGTGATTTAGAGCTTTTTTTCTTTCCCTACTGATTATATGACTATTTTTGGCTGTCTTTATGGAAGTTTTCTTTATTAATAGAATTTTGCCTACTCTGAATCCATAAAGGTTGGTTATTTTAATAAACCAAGGATTCCAGAAGTCTAATGGAGCTGAAAATGGCAAATGATCCAGAGACACAAGAATAATATGACTTATACAAAAATAGTGTTAATCTTATGGGTATGCATATTTGTGTGCTTTTATTGGGAGTCAATGAAATTCCATTTCTCTTACCACACAAAAAATAAATAAAAAGTAAAAATAAAATAAACCATCTATGGCTTTGGCCATTTCCGAAGAAAAATTGCTCTGCTTTGGATGGTGTTTGTGGCAGGCACTGGGTGTAATGATCATTATATACTAATTAGCAAACCCTTTTTCTGGCAATAGTCGTCTAGAGAGCACATCACAAAGTTGTTCAATCACATTTTTTTTTCTTTCTGACAAAAGGTCAGGAAGAAATAAGAGCTGCGTTTGATTTAAATCTTAAATGGCTGTCTATCTGCTGTTACTGATCCAGGCTACAGAGCCATCTGGTTTTTCTATCCGAGTCAATACAGTTAATTAGACAGACTTACATTTAATGGAGAATAATTAATCAATTACTATGGAAGGAGCCTTTGGAGAGAACTGTGTAAGTTGATCAGTACTCAGTGAATAGTAACTGATTGATATGTTTCCTTCTTCATCAGCAGATGTTGGGGAATATCAAATGCTGTGCAAACATGCACATGCATATATGTGTGTGTGTATATATATAGATATATATATAGAGAGAGAGAGAGAGTGAGAGATTGAGCAGAAAGGTTTCTTCTATGTTAGCAAAGGTCCTGTTAAGGGCCATGAATTCTTAGGAATCTGTTATATTCTGATTATAGATAGCTTGCCCCTCCTGCCTTCTAGAACTTTTTCCTCTTTTTAACTTGGGTTTTGTTTGTTTCTTTCTTTTTTGGGGGGGCCATGTTTTGTTTATATCTGTATTTCTAAGTAGGCCTTAGAATATAATTGAAAGGGAGTTATCTGTGTTCAAAATTTTTGTTTGTTTGTTTGCTTAACTATTAAGGCATAAACAAAGGTGGTAGAGAGGGAGAAATAGTCGCTTTGCTTGAGGATGCTAATACATTTGATTTTTTCCCCCTAGAAAGTGGTTTTATTGTGGCAGGCAAAAATTTAGACCTCTTTTTTGAGCCTTCAAGTCACCAAAAATTTCTTATGATTTGGGTGGCTCTGCAAAGGTGGTCTATAATATTTGCAGGGGTTCTTAACCTTTTTTGTTCCACGGACCCCTTAACCAGTCAGGTGAAAACCACAGCCCCCTTACTAAGTCCACACTATACTGTGTATTATTTAATAAATATGTCACACCCGCATCAACACGTCCCCACAAGAATAAGGTTTTTTTGAATTTCAATTCAAGCTCACAGACCCCTTGTTAAGACCCCCTGATTTAAAGGCATGGCTGCTTTTGGGTATTCAGCTAGCAAAAAGCCTTTGCTAATAGAAAAAGATCTTTCTGGAGAGTATGTATAATTTGATGATGCTAAGGGATGAAGAAAGGGGTAGGAGTTCTACCAATGTTGTTTGATACTAGAACAGTCTGCCAAAGAGTAAGAAGTATTAGATAAGTAGCTCTTTTGGTATAAAAGGTTAATGGTTTGACAGAGAACATTTGGGCAAATGAGACAGAGTGCTAGTGTGTTCATCATTTTTTCATTGTTGTTGGTGGTGGTCAGTGGTGGTTCTTGAAATCTCTTGAGAGGAACAGTTGTTGATCTTTACCTATGCTTAAGCAAGTTAATAGGTGCATCATGCTGACAGTGGCAATAAATAAAAGGTCACCTGGCATTGGCCTCAGGTTCATTCTACTTAAAGTAAGTAGAACACATCAAAACCAGTAAACAGGCTATTCTCTTGGACCACAGAATAAATGAACGTGAGGTGGTTCAGAGTGTGGCCAACCTTCAAATTTTATGGCCAGCTGGGACAGAGTATGGATGATAGGGGCCTACAAACAGCTCCTGTTCATTTTTGCACTGGTTTCACCCATCTTACCCACAACGCCAAATTCAAATGAAATATTTCTTCTACTTTCTCATCTGAAATAGCCTGTGGATCTTCTACCTCCCCCTCAACCCAGAGCTTTTGGGAAGTGGGGCCTCTATTGCCTAGATAATGGAGTATCTAAAACATTCTTCTTTGGAGCCCTGCTCTTTTCTCAGAATACAGGGTAAAAGATTCATGTGAAGGGAGTTTTTAATTTATGGTTTACCTTTCATTATTCAGAATGAGGTCTCCACTTGGCCACACACTTTAGTTTTTACTTTTCTAAAGCTGACTAGTAATCATTAGGATTTTTCACAATGGTGTTTTAAGTGTGAGTATTGGTTGTGAAGTCCTATGTCATAAGGGGGAGTAAAAATGCTAAAATAAAAATGGGTTAACCATTCTTTCTATTGTATTTCTATAGCTTGCCTATTTGTAGAAAGCTATCTGCTGCAAAACCTTTCTTTTACCCATGCCTGTAGCCCTTTACTCTGGAAAGTACAGTTACTGTTTGAAATTAGATATCAAGATTAAAAAAAGAAAAGAGAAAGAGAAATCTACACCTCCAGTTTTACCACTTGAGATGAAGTTCAGTTTTCTGATTAATTCAAATAATTATTGTGTTTCATAAATTTGAATATAATAATTATATTCAAACCATTAGCAGGGCCTCAGTGGAAGCTCTAGCCTAAGTCTGGGAAGAGATGAACCCTTCCAACACAACTTTAGGAGAGAGGAATCTTTCCAACTGCCAATGATGTTAAATGTATATCTATACTCAGACACTTAAAATCTATATTTCTGCTTATCTTTAAAAAAGAGGAAAGAAAGAAAGGCAAAAGAGCTCTTACTGGCTACCCTATATTTTAAAATAGCCCAGAATTCTGGTCCCTCTTCCTGGAATATCCACATAACTTGATCGTTCATTTCCTTCAGAGCTCTGCTCAAAATGTCACATTATCAAAGAGGCCTTCCTCCCAAATAAAAAGGAAATTAACCAACTCCACCCCCAGCACTCTCTAAAGCTAACCTATGTAATTTTTCTCTTTTTAACATTTATCATCACTGGGCACATTATACACACACACACACACATATATATATATATATATATATTTTTTTTTTTTAATTCTTTTCCCATTCTCCACTCACATTGTATGTGCATATAATTGTTTTCCCTCTCCCCATCCAAAAGAATGTAAGCTCTATGAGATCAGGAGAGGCTCTCTTGATATTTCTGTATTCCCTTCCCTGGAACAGTGCCCAGCACATAGTAGACATTTGATAAATATTTGATTAATGAATAAATGAATGAACTTATTTTTATTTCTTCCACAGTCAGCAGTATCCCAGGCAGCCAACTTTTAATGCTGGAAGGGGCCCAGCAGACAAGCATGAAATGCATAAATGAATTCCTCGGAGCAGTTTTGTGATTCCAGTGTGTGAACACTTAAACAGTCTGACTAGACAGCAGTGGGTCAGGACCCCCTCCTTGGAAGTCATCTCAAGCTGTTCCCTTGTGGTGGGTGGCAGAGCAGTTCCAAGAGGAAGGAGAGGGTCAAGAGTTCCCCTTATTCCTGAGAGGAAGCCTATACATTCTAAGCATTTTCCACGTATTTTAAGAGCTGTTATATTAAATCCACGCAAAAGGGCCTTCTCTTTGGGAGAGTTTTCTTCCTTCTAAGGCAGTCTTCTCAGTCAGCATTCTATCTGGGAATCCCCTTTTTCCTTTCCATGGCTTTGCCCTGGTAAATAACCGAACAAATAGGAAAATGCTGATTCTTCAACAATGAAATAGTAAAACTTCTGATAAGCCCAATTTGGCTTACTCTTCCTTTATTTAATATTTTTTTTGTTTTTTGTTTTTGTTTAGTTTGGGGGGACAGGGTAGCAGGAATTCTTTATGAAGTTTTTTATAGCCTCTTTTCAGAGCATAGGATAAAATGTTGAGTGATGAGAATGTTATATATCATAGATATAAAATTAGTGGGCAGTTCTTTTGAATCCCCATCTTAATTTGGGAGGTCAAGTTTAAGATTCAGGTGCAAGTAGTTTATTTGGAAATGCAGGCAGCAACAATAGAGGAGTAGGGAAGTGAGACAGGGAAAGGAAGGGTGCCTTAGTGAGCCAGCTACAACTGTGGGCAATTGAAGTTTAATCCTGAAGGGAAATGGAGTAGACTATATACCTTAGAGTTATTCCACCTGTGGGACATGGAAGCTGGGACATGGAAGCTCCCTTCAGTCATTGGTGAGAGCTATTTCCCAAAACAGCCTGCAGCCTTCCTATGCTTTGGAGAAAGCCCTCAGGCAAAGAGGTATGGACAGTGACCTTTGGAGATCAGAGTGCACAAAGCAGAAAGGCCTGTGGGATATGAGCAGGATACCAAGGAGTAAACTAGGCCATGTTTCCCTTTTCTGTTAAAACAGTAGACTAATTGAGCTCTATTGCTTTAGCTTTGGTCCTTGTATTCTTTCACCTTTTAAACCACATTTTTGCCCCAGGCCAGCTCAGTGCTCAGATTTATCTTGACTATTTTGTGAATCACCTGGCAACTTACCTTTCATAATGGCACCTAGCGATTTCTACTTCATGGCATGGTAGTTGTGTAGCTACATGTTTATTCATATTTCTACTTGATTTAAGCTCCTTGGGAGCTCATGTGTTCCCTTACACAACTTTGTAATCACCAGAGTGCCTGGCATATGAGATAAATGCTCAGTTAGTATGGAATGGATGAACCTTTCCCACTGGCTAGTAGGCTATTTTGTCAAGCAGGCCATGAGAAGAAAGGCCTTGGGCTCCTGAATTCTAACTTCCTAACTTAAACCAGGCTAGTGTCATAAACTGCAGGGAGTTACCGGATGGATCCAAAAGTGAGGACAGTGAGGCTTCATCTTTTTTAAGGGAAAAATTTTAATTGAAGTGTAATAGGGTTAATCTTTGAGTTTTCTTATCTTAAGCATTTCTATGTAGTGTCTTGTCAAGTGAATCATGGGCTGGCAGCTGAGTAACTTTCAGCTTTGTTCCGACCTCCACCATTCCTGTCATAGAGTCTTAGAATTAAATGAGCCTCAGAGAGCAGCCAGTCCAATTCTCTCATTTTGCAAATGAGGAAACCATGAGTTGAGCCCATTGCTTTTTTCACTGTGCTCTGGACCAAATCACATAGCCCCTGTGGCTAGCATTTTCTTCATCTTTGACTCCATTCTCATGTTCCTAACAAGTGTTCTAAAGATAGGTAAATTGGTTTTTAAATGATTGCAAAGTATTTAGTAAAGTATGTGACGCAGGAGGTTGTATGCATATTGGACTTATACTTTTTGGAATTTTTGTCAGTTTCATTTTTAAGTACGTTTTCTTTAGAAAACTGTAGGCTTTTCTTTTTCTAGGCAGATAAGCAGATGGGTTCAAAAGGCTGGAAGGAATGCTGACTTCAGCTTAAAATAAAACACTTTTGTTAATCTTTGGAAATAAACAAGCTCTCAGAATTGCTCACTTGTTGCTGTTAGACAATGCTTTTATGAGTCCTAATTAGAATAGATAAGGCTTAGTGTCCTATCTTCTTGGTATCCAGCAGTCTAAAACTGACACATAAAAGGGGATTGCTTATGCCCCTGACACTAACTGGTGGCTGAGTTGGCAGTGGCTTTCTGCTCAAAGATGTTAGTTGGCAACAGGGAAGTTCAGTATACTTGGCCTTGCATAAAAGCTCTCTGGGAATCTCCTAGTTTGGGCTCTCTAAGCAAGACTTTGAGTGCTTTAATTTATCCTCTTACTTCAGCTTTGAAGATAAAGTGTGTGGTAAACCCTTAAGAGGGTCCAGGAGCCTGAGAATGTCCTTTGTGCTTAAAGAGAAATATCTTTGTTAGGTATCCAGTATTTCATAAGAAGGAACACCCAGAGCAGCTAATGGATGGTGTTTTTACTCCCTTTATCCAAATAGACAGGAAGGGAATGAATATAGCATGCCACACATAGTGCTAAGTACTTTATTGAGAATCGTCCTGAATTTAAATCGGATTGTAATCATATTCCCATTTTATTGATGAAAAAATGGAGGCTTGAAAGTTTAATATTCATAAATCAATAGCTAGAAAATGGCAGATTCAAGTCTAGGCCTGACTACAAAGTCCATCTTCTTTCTGCCCTAAGATTGGGATGCACAAGTTCAGCATGAAAGTGGCCTGTGGCATCTTTAATCTAGATCCAGTGGAAATGAAATATCATTTTGTCAGTGAGCTGAGAGGTCATTCTTTAGATCACAGCTAAAGAAGCTGAGGAATGTCTGGTTTTTTTCCTATAAATTATGATTTATTCCCCTATGTATGGGTAGAAAATCTTTATGGGTATATTTAGAAAGGATGTTTTTCCCCCTAAAGCAGTTCATCATTGGTGTTTTGTGTCACTTTGCCTTGGACGTGAGTTATGAGTTAATCACTATTCCTGTTTGATATCTGCTCTTACTCATTCCCAGAAACAAATTATGACAGGACATCCTATGACCATATAACCCAAGACTCTCTTTCCCCATAAGACCCTCTGAGAACTCATGGAACGATTTTCATTCAGGAGTAGAAAAACCTACAAATCAGTTCAGCCTACTCCCCACCCCCACCCCTTGGATTCTAGCTCCTTCTCATGGTTTTTCATCTTACTCTGGTGACAGAAACTGAAAGCAGTGGATTCTGGTCCTTTTTATACTCATACACACTGATACCAATACTAGTCTAAACTCAGTAGGGATGTTCTGAAAAGCAAATCGTGGACCCTGCTCTCTTCTGTCTTCTATTTCCTCTTATTAGCCAATGAGCCCTTGGATTTGCAAGTATTTTTATGGGGGTATTTGTGGTATGGTGCCTTATAAATATATATTCTTTTATCTTGTTTATTTTTAAAATATCTCTCTATAGATAGAGAAGTAGCTATATTTATAATTATATAAAATATATATATAATAAATATATGTATTTTTTGGCCCAACAGTACATCCTTTCAGGCTCTGATGATTTCAACCTGTACATGTGGAGAATTCCCGCAGATCCAGAAGCAGGTGAGTATATCCTTAGTATGAACTTGGTGATAATATTGGCTCTGTCGACCTTTAGCATGCTGAGGCCCTGAAAGGACAGATCTGTAGCAATAGAGAAAGATGTTTTTCTTTGAATATAATGTACAGTTTATTGTAAAGGTGACCAAAGGAAATTTTAAAATAAAAATTAGAAACCAGATTTAACTATCACCTTCCCACATAGACTTAATGATGCTTAGACTTTATCCTCCTAAGATCCTTTCTTTAGACTTCACAGATCTCCTTGATGTCCATTTCCCCCTCTCCCATTTCACACCTGTAATATTTTTATCTTGCTTTTACATGTATTTTTCATCTCCACATTCCTGCTTCTTGCTGTACATACAGTTGTTAGAACGCCTTCCTTTCCTGTGGTCTCTCTGATGAGTTTTAATTAAAGGGAGGCTTTCTCTGTTGATGGACAGGCACATTCCCTGGGGCCTGGCTGACCTGGGGTTCGGCAAACAGCAAAACACCTAGGAAGAATTATTTCTGCATTTGTTCTAGGGCATGTGATCTCTCAGACAACATGGATCATTCTTCATTCTTTTTTTGACAGTAGCATCCTCACATACTCAGTTGGGTGTTATTTAGGCTGCTTCGTACTAGTGGAATAATGCCTGTATTTTATACTCAGGATAGTTCATCAATATAGCCATGTGCTCTTGGTGATCTATGGCGTCAAATTGAAAAGTGGCCATTAGGAAAGTTATAGAGGACTATGCCAAGGGTGTTACCCAAAATGTGTCTGGCATTCCATTTAAGGAAGTTGTTGACTTTGCCTATTGCTGAATTAACAATATTGTTACCAAACATCTGCCTTTCAAAAAATGTATTGAGGCCCACTTTTGGTGTAACCATGCTGTGGTCTGGCTACTTAACAAATTACCAAAGGCTTTTTTCCCCTTCTGGAATTTGGAAAGGGTGAGTGAAGCAGCTTACCTTTGAAACAGAACCAGATGGGACAGTAGCAGTCTATCTGAACAGAGTGATGTTCTAGCACTAGGAGCAGTTCTGTATTTAAGACATATTGCTTTCTAGGTCTTCCACCATCATAAGTCCTTAGCTTGATTAGCTGCAGAAATAATCCTTGGGATGAATTGTATCTTTACCTGATCTTGAAAAGCTTTTAATTATTAAGTCAATGTGACTTTTAAAATAGAAGGTGGGGGAGAGGGTGTAGCTCAGTGGTTTGAGTGCCTGCTTCATGTATGAGGTCCTGGGTTCAATCCCTGGTCCCTCCTTCAAAAAAAAAAAAAAGAAGGTGGATAATCTCCAAGGGACTGCTCTCTGGAATCTTTTTCACTTTTGAATAGAGAGAGAAGGGGAAATGAGCAATAGGAGTATAGGTTTTTCCTGTCACTGCTGATTTCTGTACTGACTTAAGGTATGGTAATTTTAGAAGTTTAGAAGGGCTACTGTTAGGCTAACTTCATAAGCAGACAATTGTACAATCTCAGGGTTGGCCGGGACCTGATACGTGATTTAGGATTGCAATATTAAAACTGAGAAATGTGTACCCAGACTTTCCAAGCATTGTGCAGGCACAGCTAGTTTAAAAGAATCCATTTCCAGATTCTCAAATTCTGTAAGTACTCTTTCATAAAATTGATATTCCTCAGAAAGCACCCATTTTCTTTTCTCACCTCTCATTTCCCATTTGTCCTTCTCCCACTTTATATATATATTCTAACCATTTGAATCTTAGCACAATACATTTCCCTGAGGTGTAAAAACTTACAAGGTGCCAAAAAAATCTGAAAAAAAAAGAAAAACCCTCATTCCCTCCTTATCTTCTTAAGGGATACACTTAGAATAAATTGCTTCTTTTTATATCTAATAGGTATTTATAAACACTTTGTGTTTTATTTTTGTTGCTGAAAATATGGAGGTTTTTTAAAATAAACTGTTAAACATAAAATTAGGTAGAAATTCTGGGGCAAATAAAGTGGAAATGTGATTTCAAGGAAGAAGAAGAAAGACAAAATTTCTGACTATTAAAAAAGAACTTGTTCTAACTTCAAGTAGAATGAAGCAGGTTGCTCCCACTGCAATAACTATGTAAAAAAATTACAAAATCCATATTTTAAAAGATGTCAGAGAGCTATGGCAACAAAGTATTCAAGAAGACTAAAATTCCTAAGAGGGAAGAGTCCTTCCTTGCTAAGCAGAGGTTGCTGGCTATTGTCTTTCCTATAGGCATCTGTGAGTCTGGGCACAGGCTGCAGATTGAGCTACCATAGACATATTTCTTTGGTCAAAAGAAATCAGAAGGGAACGGAGGTGGCTTAAGTGATTAGGCACCTCCCTCCCACATTGCGGGTCCCGGGTTCGGTTCCCAGTGCCTCCTAAAGAAACAGAGATGAACAGACACAGCAAGTGCAAACAATGAGGGGGTGTGGAGAGATAAGTAAATAAAATAAATCTTTAAAAAAAAAAA
>JAQZBX010075896.1:0-14523 GCA_029593785.1 Cabassous unicinctus
GTGAGGCTTCTAATTAAAGTGTCAAACCTGTCCTTAAAAATGCAATTCCTTTTAAAGTGTCCTACCACTTGCCTGTCCTTTATAAAACTCTGAAAACACTGAAACCTTTTTATCCTTTCTAGAGGACAAAGGGATCACTGTGAATTCCACTTTTAGTTTTTTCAAAAATTTATCTTTTAAAGAAAATTGTTAAATTCTACACTTATGAGGACAATGATAAGGAAACTTCTTTTCAGGAAAAAATAAATATTAATGGGTTGCATCCTTTACACGCTCAATGAAAACAGCGTTGAAGTCCATGGGGAACTGTCAGACAAATTACTGAGTAAAAGAGAGGCAGTGAGGAGGCTGGCGGGTCAGCCATTAAAATATCCACGCGGAGGCACAGGCCAGTCAGGGACAGATGCAGCTTGCCCTATCCCCTCCTCAAACGAGGCCACAGGCACTTTTCGAAGCTGAATGCAGCCCATCAGCTTCGAAAGGGAGGGCAGAGGCCCTTCCCCAGGGTCGGCAGGAGGGCCCAGAGGCTCAGAGACCCCAGGCCACCCCCTGGCGAAGGCTTCCCACCCTGCCCCACCTCCTCCTCGGACAGTGTCAGTGCCTCAGGATGTTTCCATGGGGCCGAAAGTTAGTGTTCTAGCTGCCTCTGCAGTGAAATGGACAGTAGCACATCCGTCTCCGTAAAAAGGTTTCCGAGCCACCCCATTTTGCTTGCTGGCCTCACCCTGTACTTCTCTCGGGCATAGTCTGAGTTCAGTTTTGGTTTTCTAGGCCCCCAATAAGAAGCCGCTGATGAGTGGCTGCCGGGCCACCCTGAGCAGAGCCAGCAGGGGCCTTTCCCTGCATCTCTTGTACCTTCACACTTGCCGGAGCAGCAGAAAGGACCCTCAGGCCAGATTCCAGCTTGTACTTGACAAACCCATACCCCCAGGCGCCGGGTGTGGGCCCTGCTTCTCCCCACAGATGCTGTCTTCACTTTCCCTCCCCGCAGCACGCCATGCCCGGCGGGAGCCCCGGGGCCACTCGGGCGGTGGCTGCAGCAGCCTCGGGCATCCTCGCTTCCAAGCCTGTTCCCGAGGAGGGGCCCCACAGCACAGACAAAGGTGCCTGCTCCGTCCGCATGGCGGGCACCCGCTGCCAGGCGCAGTTCAACGGTTTGGCTTTCCGTTGGTATCCTTGACCCGGGTTACCTGCGGGCTCCAGCAGGTTAAACACGACGGTGTGAGTAGGCACAGGGCAATAACGAGCACTGGGAAGTCTCTCCATCTTGCCATCTCCCTCACCTCTGAGCTGGGAAAGCTCGCCGCTGTTTGACGGAAGCTGAGGGAGCAGGGTGGGCGCCATGGGCTCGCAGGCACCTCCTGGGCCCATTCCCATCCCTGCTGCCACGTCTGCCCTGAGGAGGGACCTTTCTCTCCCAGCACAGAAACCAGCTTGAGGTTACACCTTTTTCATTCTTCTATCTAGAGTTAAGTGCCTAACTCTCTTTCCAGGGATCTGGGCATCCCCAGAGGCCTCCTCTGCAGGGAGTCCAGCACGGGGGGAGGTGCTTCCTGGGCTCCTGGCACCACCGAGGACCAGCTGCGGGGGGAACAGCCTGCCAGTGCTGCTACCTTGGGTAGTGAGCTCCGATCCCGGGAGCTCCACGGGCAGTAGAGGGAATAAAACCCGCACTCTTGTCTGGTTCACTCCAGCAGGGGACAGCCCCGGCCAGGAAGCAACTTGGACAGATTTCTGGCCCTGACAGTAGCGTCACTACCTGACGAGTCCTCAGTGACACTCAACTACAGGACAAGCTCGGGGTTTGTTTTTGGGAGGCCACAGCAGCAGCAGCATTTTAGAGAGGCCAGAGCTTCCTACTGCTCAGCTGGCTTAGCACAGGTATCCTGTTTTCTGGTAATGCCCCAAGCTAAACCAGCCCAGGCCAGGTAGCAGACCTTCCCAGAGAGGTGTGTCTGATGCGAGGAAGGCAAATGCCACGTTTGTCAGCCCCTTCCCAGTTTCTGCCTTTGATCCTATTTGCTTCCCAGGAATCCTGAGGTCCAACCTCAAGAGGTAAGTGATGGAGAAAAGTGAATCACATGCTCTTTTGACCTATGGGCAAACTTGGGTTTATTCAGATGCTCACGGCACGACCTAAAGCTGAGCTTGTCACCAAGCAATGACACCTGGAAACCCCAGAGGCAAGCAGGGACTCTGGGAGGGAACCCGTGCTAGGTTAGGGCCAGCAGGGAGACCTGTCCTCAGCGCGCCCAGGCAGCCTGCTCAGGGCAGGCCACGCTGCCTTCACCCCGAGCTCCTGCTGAGGACAAGGCTGCTGTCTCCTTGGACATGACACACACACTGAAACGGCTGAAGGGTTGCACGGGAGGCTGGGGTGGCTGTGTGTGTCTGATGTTCCTGTACAGGTTCCCATTCTGAGCATGTCACAAAAAGGCCGTAGGCCATTGCTAAAAGCTCTGCCAAATCTACAGTCTAATCTGAGCAGTAGATTTTTCCAAGGGCTCTAATTTTCTCTTGCTTTTAGGAAAATAGCAAAGGAGTAAGAGGTATAAGTTAAGACTCTCCTAAAAGCCTATGGAAAGGGAAGCTTCAGTGGAAAGAGCACCAGCAAGGGCAGCATGGACGAGGTGTGAGCCCGAAAAGCCCCCGCCCACCACCCCGGCCCTGTGCTCTGCTTTTCACTCGCCTGGGTTGGGGAAGGGGTCAGACTTTTCCCAGGTGACCTTGTTCATGAACTTAATCTGGAATTGAGCCAGATGATATTTCCATTTTTACTCCCCAAGTACCTCAGACCCAGAGACAGGAGGCTGACTGGAGCGCTAGGGCACATGACGGTGGCTGCATCCCGCCTGGGCATGGAAGGGGGGCCTGTCCTGTGTCCGTCCCCACACCCCACCTTGCCGGCAGGGAGACCTGATGCTCCTTGTCTCAGCAGGATTTAAGGCCCTTCAAGGGCTACACAAGAAACGCTAATGTGGGAGATTTTCCAGAAATGCCAGAGAATGTTTTATGGAAGTCAAAAAGGTCTTAGCAAATTGTTAGGAAAAGTAAAGTCAAGTTTTATTCTCTCAGGCTCTTTTAAAGGTAAACTATCAGAGAACTTTCCCAAGCTGAGAGCGACGGTAGCGTTCCTGTACCCCAATAGGCCATTTTCCGGATATTTAGGCTCCTTGGTACTTTCTCCTTGACTTAATGTGAGGGTTCCTCCCAATCTTTTCAGAAGCAACCTGGCAGTTTCTTTTCAGGAAGGTTAAAACAATTCCCCCCTGTGCTTCCCCGAGGGAATTCATCACTGTTGTATTTAAGTTTGGAACACCAGGCTGCAGGTCCACACTCTTAAGTAGTCCTGAAAATCCCAGCGTCACTGGTGACCAAGAGAGGATCGACCCGAGGAAGGAATGAGAGGGGGACCTGGTATTTTGTGCAAGATTTAATAAAAAACAAACAAAATTAGGAAAGGCTGCTTTCAACAGCTTCTCAGGCTGTGGTGGAGCTACCACAGTTACCTGGGATGGGGTTCTGCGCTGCATCTGGGGAGCAGGTGCAAGAGGCTGTGCTCCTCCTCAGGCCCCCACGCCCCGCGTCTCCTCCTCTAGCTTCTCCCGGAGGCTAGGGAGTTGTCAGTGCTGTGATCCAGGCCAAAAACCAGAGTGTCCTGATGGCTTTTTCTCTGCCCGATAGGAGTAAGTCTCTCTCAAGGACTGCTCGGCTCCAAGCGGCCCCCAGCCCCCAAACCTGGGCCACCGGGCACCCCGGCCCCCCTTCCGCACCCACACCACACCCTCGGTAGGACAGCTAGTTCGTGGCCAGGCGCGGGCCCTAATACTGACAGTCAGGGCGGTGGGTTACAGCGAGGGAGGGGCCCGACGTGACGCCTGGCTCCCACCGAGGGACTCATCTTAGAATACCACGGAAAGAACGCTCTGGCGGAGAAGAGAGAAGTCAAAATCGACATGGCGGGGAAGGGCGTGAGGAGCCCTGAGCCAGTCTCTCATGCATCCAGACCCACAGTTAATGATGACAGTAATGACAATAACAATTACAATAATAATAATAAAAAACACAGGTGCAGACAGAAAGCAGCGCTCGGGCTGTGCTGCCACAAGCCGGGGAGGTGCGTGTTCAGGCTGGGTGGGGACGGCTAGTCTTTCTTCAAGTCCCTGGATTCAAAGAGCTTCAAGCGCTCCTGCACGGTCAGGCCTTCCTTCAGACTCTGCGGTGGGGAGATGGGGAAACAGACCGTTAGCCCGCTGACCCCGGCCTGTGCAGATCCAGGTCCAAGTCCCAGAGAAGTACTAGCGAGTGGCAGACGGGGGCAGAGGCCAAGGCAGCGGGGGCGGCCTCCTCGAGAGAGAGAGGTTAGTGGGGCATGCTGAGAGAGGCCCTGAGAGAGGAGCTTAGTGGTGGATATGCCAGAAGCTATGTGTCCCCTTCAGAAAATTATTTGGAGGAAAAAGAAACAAGACCATGTGTTTAGGAAGTTGAATGCTGAACTTAGGGCTCTCTAGACAAGTAGCAATCATATTGATTTAACTAGGGGAAAAATGGTGCCCAAAACTAGAAATCTGCTGTCCACTTCCCTCCTGTGTGTGGCAGCGCCTGGGGCCTGGCCCCCGGGGGCCCTCCTGCCCACTTTTACACCCAGCCTGGCAGGGTCTGCTCCCCTTCAGCATTCCCTGGTGAGAAAGCCCGTCAGGTGGACTGAATGATTCAGGCAATTAGGAATCTGCCAGCCTATTTACTAAGATTTTCAAAACGTAAAACCAATACTCTGTTGGTGTGAGATCGTGGTCAAGTTTAAATTGGCATGTTCTGACATGAATGGCATTTTGACACTCTTCCCAAAGAGTTCATTTCTGGATGAGAAAAACACAAAACATGACTTTTCAGAGAATGACAAAACCATGGCCCTGGTTACTCAGTCATCATCTCTAGTCTTGCCAACCCCACGGTCCTGTTTTACAGGGGAGGAAAGGCTCAGATCTGCTCAGGTCTGCCTGGCTTCTATGTGCTAAGAGTCGATGAAGGTACAGGCTCTGCTAAGATGGTGAGACTACACCAGCTTTAGCAAGACCTGCCCCGGGAGAGCTGTGCCAACGAGGGCATGGGCGCAGCCCAGGCCCGCTCCTCAGCTACCAGGAGCTCCTGGTCAGGCCGGATGCCTCAGAGCAGGCACTTTCAGACGAGGTCTGGGAGCCCTGAGGCTCCTCCCTGCTTGAGGGAAGAGGGGTGAGCTCTGGTGCCCCTCCTCACCCCAGCTCCATCAGAGCAGCTCTGCTTATCTTTCCTACTGTGGGTATGAGCTGATGCATATGTATGTGAGGGAGTATGTGTAGCACAGCTCCTTCATCTTTAAAAAGGGTTCCACTGCTGAACAGCTGAAACTCGCTGTTGGAGAGCCTTCAACTGGGCAAGCTGCTTAGGGAACTTTTGAAGCCAGCCAGAAGGCGTGGGCAGGGTGGGGCAAGTCCACCTTCTGAGCCCGGAACCCCTGCTTCCATGGCACCCCTTCGCGCACATGCCCTGCCTCGGGTCCCTACTGTCTGTTCCTCCTCCCAGAGCACAAACGCACGGGGCTGGGGCCTGCCCCACTGCCAGCCTCACATGGGGCCCGAAACACCTGGCTGCCACTGCCCATGCCGAGGCCCGACCCAAGTGCTCTGCAACCCTGTAGGGAGGTCCTCGGGAGGCGGGCTGGGGGATGTCCTGTCATGATCACAGCCTGCTGCCTGCTCTGGCTGGAACCCGCCCATCAGGGCTGCAGTGAGCCAGCTGCCGGGGCCAGCACTGCTGTGGGCAGCGAGCATGCCCCCGCTTGCCCCTGCCTCCACAGTGTCAGAAGCCCTTGGGGATGGGCTGTGCTACATTTGGGGACAGTTGCAGCAAGGCGGGATGAGGAGGGCACTGAGCTGCGGCTGGAAGAGCTGTTTGGGTGGACTGGGGGGGTCCTGGACAGGGAGCTGAGTGACCTCTATGGCTCTGAGTGCAGCGGCTGCCCTTTGCCCCAGCATCAGACAGTGCTGCCTCGAGGCTGGTGTCACTCAGTGCCATGAGCTGCTGCACACTCCAGGTGGGCGTGGAGGGGGCGAGCCTGATGCCCCGCCCCTCCCCACAGGAGGGCCGTGCCTCTGGTTTCTCTGGTACTGCAGGCCTTCCCAGGCCATCTCCACCGAAAAGGGCCTCATATTCTACCACTTGGTACTTGCCACAGGCTGAGGAAGGAGGTCACCATGCAGAGAGCTTTCTAAGAACCCCAAGGGGATGTTCCTCTCTGGTCTCAATCCCAAAAAAGGCTGTGCTGCTCTGAAGCAACCA
Organism: Cabassous unicinctus; assembly: GCA_029593785.1. Lineage (NCBI taxonomy): Eukaryota > Metazoa > Chordata > Mammalia > Cingulata > Chlamyphoridae > Cabassous > Cabassous unicinctus. The sequence goes on from JAQZBX010075896.1 coordinate 6,319, forward strand.
GCCTGCTTTTAGTTTATCCTCGAGTGCCACAGGATATAAAAACAGATCACAAATAAAAACTGTAAGCCCATCTCCATCAGACCCTATATCAAACAGCACCAATGAGAAGTTCTGTTTCTGGGCAACTTCATTCCCGTTTTTCTTGGCAGGGAGGAGGTGTGTCTCCAAATATAATGAGAGCACACGTGCGCCCGTCATGCCTGGCCGCGGCGGTGCTCCCCTAGGGCCCAGCACCATCTGGGGTGTCCTGCCTGCCCCTCCTTCTCATGTGGGGAAAGAACAACTCAAAACAATTAGGGAAAATCCTTCCTTGGGGGTTTTCTTCAACCTTTCTCTGGGACTCAAAATCCACCCTGGGTGAGGGTGGCGATCTTCTCACTCTCTGCCTTTACGTCTGCTATTTCCCAGCCAACAGGAAAGGTTTTCCATTGCAGCCCCGAGGCAGCTCCTGCCGAGAGAGCACATCTCATGCTGCCACATGCTGGCACTGAAGCCAGACTCATGTCTTGGTGTCCCTGTAGGGTCTATGTGCACACCTGGGGAACACCGTCTGTATGTCCTGCCTGTCCCACCCCTGGCTATCATCAGAGGTGTGGTCAGCAGGCCACAGCACTGCGTCAACGGACGCCAACACCAAGATGTTCAGGCTTCTTCAGGAATAGGTCAAAGATAACAGAGTTTAGTTTCAAACAGGAAGTCGAATCTTAAGTAAGAAAACCCTAAACCAAAGAAAAACCAAGTTTTCCTTTTACTAAACAGATTGTCACATTTAAAGAAAAAAGCCCAAACTAAGTTTTCAGTCAAACCAAACTAAACTGACCAGGTTTTTAAATCCTTGGCTTTTCTCGACTCTCTTCCTAAGGCAATCACACTTCCTGCAGGCTCGGCTGGAGCCCCTCAGCCGGCTGTGCGGCGGTCTGTGGGCCTCTGAAGGCCTGTGTGCCAGACGAGCCGCTGCCGCTGCCACCTGGGTCCCTGGGGAGCCTTCCTGGTGTTTTTTAACATCCTAATTAGTGAATCAGTGAGGTCAGATAAACTGGCAGGAACCCCACGCTGTCTGGAGGGAGCGGCTGTTGAAGTGGCTCGATGGGAAAATGGCCAGCCCTTGCGAGGAGACTGAACTCGGGACAGGCCAGCGCTCCCCTACTCACATCCGGACGTGCTAGGTCTTTTCTAGCCAGCATTTCACACACACCCTGCCTCCCCTTTCTTGAGAACAAAGCCCTAAGTGGCAGCCAGCGAGATGCTTTCAGTTTGTTTTAGGGAAAAAGTGCTGTTGAAATATTCAGACCCCAATACCTGTGGCTATTTTTACTTCCCGTAAGCTAGTTCTGCAGCTCACCAAGTAGCGGTATTTATAACTTGGCTCTTCAGAGCCCTCTTTTTAAGCTACAGCCCATGATTTATTGATTCCTCAAGATTATCTAGAAGCCCTGAAGACAGAGAATTTGGAAAATACCACAAGAACCCTTCGCCAGGCTGAGACTGGTGTTCAGCGCAGCAGGGCCCTATCTGCCTTGGCGTGGCCGGTCAGTGGTGCCTCCTGACCTGGGGCATGCGGGGCTTCCCTTGCCCATGTTTGCGCTCCTGGGGCGTGCACAGGCCACCCACATGCATGCCGACAGGGCCGCGAGGGCTCCACCCCGTTAAGACGGTCTAGTGCCAACTGGCACCCTAGAAGAGGTTAGAAGAAACTCCGTTTGGATTTTTCCTGTGTGGGCTGGAGCAGGATGGATGGAAATAAAGTGCTCATAAAACAGGCGTGTGGTGTGGTGTGAGCAGTGCATGCAGAGTGGGCCGCCGGGGTGGTGAGAGGTGGTACCTACATGACAGGGGACCTGGAATCAGGCTCGTTTCAGTTATCCCATGAGACCTGCTCAATTACGGACTGTCAGAGGAAAGAGCAGAAATAAGACAACACACACAATAAATCCCAGATGCAGCGCGCTCGTTGTCCCTCCCTCCGCCCATCCTTCCCGTGGGAGGGCACCCAGGGCCAGGCCACAGGGAGCATGCCCAGTTCGGAGGCATGCTTGGGACCTGCCACAACGCGGTCCGGGGGAGTGCAGGCTGCCTCCTTGCACCAGGGCTGGGGGCGTCAGTACTGATGGATGTAGGAGGAGCCGTGCAGCTGGGCGTGGGTGACCCAGGAGGGCAGGAGGGCCACGGCAGGAGTGCCAGGCGAAACCTGGCATTGGTGCGACAAGGCCAGATGTGCTCCAAGCCCTGCTTCTCTCAGGCCCGGCCCTGAGTGTCATGGTCGGGAGGTGGCCCCTCCGCTACATGGAGCTAACAGAGCGGGCCCCACACAACTGGGGGCGCCACCAAGCGGGATCCTGGACTAGGGGCTCTGTTGCTGGTGGGCGACACTGGCCACTCGGCTGGCTCCTGACTCTGATCTGGGCTTCTCTCCCCAGGGTCTGCTCGAGCCCCACACCCCAGGGACCGCCCTCCAGTCTCACCTTTGACCTGATATTTCTGAGTTGCCGGCTGACACAGGACCTGTCTTTCTTCAAGAAGTCAGGGTTGCTTTTAGATTTCATTATATCTGAAGGAACAAACAAACCTGTTACTTCTGTTTTCTAGAACCCTTTGGATCCAGACTAAATGTTTTAAACCTTCCCAAGCTTCCTGTACACTTATGACAAATTACATTTTCTTTATCGACTTTATGGGAATTCAAAGCCAAGAACCACAAAACGCTGTGACAGTGTTCCTCAGGGCCTCCCGCCCTGTCTGACCAGGACACGGCAGTGGCATTGCAGTGGGGAGGATGCGGGCCGAGCCGCTGATCAGAACAATTGCCCCATTATTTGTTTATTCCCTGCTTCCCTCCTGACCATAAAGGACTATCAGAAAATAAAATAAAAAGGCGAAGCCCTTCACATAATCCACGCCCCCGAGAGCTATCATTACAAGTCTGGTGTCTAGGCCTTTAGACTTACTAAGAACGTCTCCATCTACACAGAAATCGGGTCAGACTCCACCACATACATACCATGTGGGTTTTTTTCTTTTCCCTTAATATTTTTATGACTATCTTCCCACTTCTAAACAAAAATACCTACCGGATCCTTTTCGTGAACTGAGTGGTGTTCTGCTGCGTGGCTACACCATAGTTAAAGCAATTCCCTATTTGCTACTTTTAGATGGAATCCAGTTTTTGCTCTTGTACAAGTGCCGAATCACCTGGTCACACATTTCCACTGACTGGTCTTTTTCAGGAGTTAGATCGGTAGCATCCCCTCTCGCTGTTCCCCGGCCACCCAGGCTCCTCCCCAGAAGCAGCTACCATTACCGTTTTGTGACCCTTCCAGAGTTTAGTTGACAGTTTAAATTTTGACTTTTTTTGTCTTCAGTTTAAATTTTGCTGCATATTGCCTGACTGCCTTCCAGAAAGATGGCCAACGTATCCACTTGGCAGCAATCCCAACCATTTGTCAGCACTGCTGTTACCACTCATCCTTGGCTAGTCAATAGAAAGACACTGAGTTTTCTGGCTATTAGTGAGAACATCTTCTCATAGGTTTGTTGGTCTTTTAAAAAGAGCAACATGAAGGGCATATGAATTAATGTATTTGCAAGTGCCTGATAAAGTGTTAGCTCTCAAACATCCCTGCAATTCAATTTTGAGTTGGTGTCTTCATATTTTTAACAGAGTGGAATCTGTGAGCCCCTGCTCCTGCATTCGAGCAAGTAGGGCACTTCCTACCTTGCCTCCAGTGGCCTTTTACAGATTTCATGGAAAACCTTAGGCTCAAGCAACTAGTGAGAGCTGTTTCCACTACATGACCAGGTTCTTTAAGAAAATGGAAAAACAAAACTTATTACTATAAAAATACATGCTGACAGTGTGATTTGTCCTTAAAGAAGTCAGCATGTACACCCCATTCCCAGAGAGGAGACCCTGCCCCAGGGTGCAGGAAGGATAGGGGTTTCCTGCACTGAAGGGTGGGTGCCCGCCAGCCCAGCGGGCCCATGGCTGCTCCCGCACCAGGCCCTTGGCTCCTTTGGCACCACTTGAGTAAACCCAAATGTGCTTTGAAAGAGCACCTAAACTCTATGACCAAAGTATCACGAGTTACTGATGAATAACCCAAAGGCTTAGGATCTGAAGGAGGACTCACCATATCCCGACACGGTGGTGTTTTCAGGGGACTTTTCTCCCAGTGCCTCTGTAGCTGCTTTGAGCTGCTCTTTCAACCTGCTGATGTCACAGTCTGCCTTCGCCTTCACAATGCTGAGCTCCGTGTAGATGTCTTTGTATTTATCGCTGGCGTACTTCTTGTCCTTGGGAATAAAATAACGCAGATTCAAACAACAGCCAGAGCCATGTCTCCTCCCAGGCCTGCCTCCCTTGGGGCTACAACACTTCTGGGGAATTACTGGTTGCTGGCCCAGCCCCTGGGTCCTCGCCCACCTGCAGGGCAGGACGCGTGCTGACCTCCGTTTTCCAGACAGAAACCGGACATGTGGGGCCCAACCGAGATCCTCTATCCAACATGGCAAGAGAGGCTCCCAGGAGCTTCCAGGGGCTTGGGGGAAGCGGAGCTGAGGCTGTCCGAGCCAGTGGTGCGGCTCTTATCCGCCAATGATCACTCATTTCGGGGACTTTAGCCGAGATAGCGCCCTCTCTGTTTTGGGGGCAACCTGTCCTATGTTTAGGCTGAGTCACCGCCAAGTATTCAGTCGTCTACTAGAAGAGACAAGTAGGGCCTGACCAAACTCCAAGTGTGCATCAGGCCTCTTCTGCCTTTATAAGATCTCAATGGTTTTCTCAAAGCACACAGGAAGCACAGTAAAGCAACATCGACGAGGGCACCATCAGAGGAGGTCCTTGGTTTCAGCCCCTGGTTGCAGGCTGGCGATTTTAAGAGAATCTGAGTTTGAAACTGTGCTCCCCGTGAAGGTGGACTCTGCCTCAGACACGAGTGCCTAGGTGACAGCCCTCTCCACCTCCCCACACCCCCTTTCTCCAGAGCCTTCCCCATCCTTGGCGATGGAGCTGTTACCCGCAATGCTGTCTGCAGCTCATCCTTGAGAGAGCTAATTTCCTGCTTCAGGTACTGTATTTCCGATTCCTTGACCCGCAATAAGACCTAAAATGAAAGAAAAATGGGGGACGGACATTCAGTAACAACGAACCGTCCAGAGCCTTTTAAAGCTAAGACACAGGGTTGACCAGAGCTCCCCCCACCTCCCAGCACCACCAGTGAGCAGGGCAAGGTTGTCCATCCTACACCTTGGCCTCTCCCACTGCAGTTGAAAATACCAGAAAACATCACTTAAATACTGTTCAAAACTTAAAAAAACATATGTAAAAACAGAAAGGCAAGAAATCACCCCAAATTCCTTCTAGTACCCTGACACCCAGTCTTACTTTGCTTTGGGGTTACTGACTTGCTTCTCTCCCAAGACTGACCTCTCTCAGGCCGTCCCACTGAAGCCTCGGCTGAACTCGATCTCCAGCACCCCAGTAAAGCGCTCATTAGTAGGAGGTATTTTTATGATGAAATTTTAAGTAAATGGAGAGAAATCTAAGTGCCTTCAGAAAAGCCCATCTGACACATCTAAATCAATCATTCCAATTTAAAATGAACCTCCTGATGCCGAGAACTCGGGTGTTGTACGCTCCAAGCGCCTGCAGCATTTAAGCCCTGTGGCTCAGTGGCCACTAGTCGTGGGTGTGCTAGCCACAGAGGGCGAGAGGAGTGGGGAGGACATGGGGTGAATCCTCTCCGGCCTTCCGAGGGCCCCTGCTCAGGCTGCCTGGCAGTTAACTCATTTTTGCTGCCTCGGGGAAATTCTCGGGTCTTTTTGCACCTTTTGCCAGTGCTGCCTTCCCGCAGTGCCTCTCCAAAGGACGCAGGCCTTGACTCCTGGGGGTGGGGTGGGGTGGGGTGGGGGGCTGTGTGTGCAGCTTGCAGCACAGAGCTGAGGGGTGGGAGGGCCTGGCTCGGAAAAGTACCTCGAGCTCGTAGGCGTCCTTGCCCTGCGTAAGAGGCGAACCAGCAGCCTCCCCGCCACCGTCCCTGGTCAGCAGGGTCCGCAACCGGGTGATCTCCGCGGCCAGGCGGTTATTTAACTCCTGGGGGACGACAAAGCAACACAAACAGTGACACTCATGCAGCTGCCTGGGGGCCAGGAATACACCAGCACCCCAGGAAAGGTGGTTTTCTGGCCCACAATATGTGAAGATGTGACTTCAAGCACAGGGGGCCGTGAGGAGTGTCTTGGGTACCTCATCAAATTTCGGACTGAGCACCAGAGGGTGGCACCACCTGTGACCTACAGCCCTGCGGGAGCTGTGAGAGTGGGTGTCTGGGTGTGTGGGAAGTGGACCACCCTCTACCCCACCTGTGAGGACAGCTGGTGCTGGTGTGTCCGCGCTGCCCCCTCCCTTGCCCAAGCACCCCATGCACATGACCCTGGGGGAAGCCCGGGGACCCTGAGAGCCTGCCGGGCTGGGCGGAGAAGCCCACCATAGACAAGCCTGGGCTCCCAGTGGCCGGGGCAGCTAGCACGGGGCAGTGACGCGCCGGTGGCTTGACTTGGTACCACTGAGGCCCTTGTGTTGAACTAAACCTAACTCGAACCTTTCAATTGGCCAGAACTATAAACGCACCCTCATTTTCTGAGGAGCAGGCACATTCTAAGGGAACACTGACAAAAGTAAACATGGTTGGTGTAGGAATCCGAGCAGTTTCAGCAGTCCCTGCCCCGGGGGAAGGGGCTTCCTGCCCAGCAGCCACGAGCCCCAAGCTCTAAGACACTGAGGAGAAATGAGGACAGCTCAGAGTCCCCCAGGGCGCTGGGCTAAAGGCACCCTGGATTTAAGTGGCTGGGCCCCATGAGCAGGGTAGCCCTCTCCCCGGCCGCCTGCCAGCGAGTCTCCAGCGCCAGGCCAAGACGCCAGGCGACGCACTAGGTGGGCTCACCTGGTTGTGGGCGTTGAGCTCTTGGTTCTCGCGCTGGCACTGCCGCAGGGCCTGCCGCTCGGCCTCCAGGGCCTGGGCCAGGTGGGCGTTCTCCAGGCACTTCTGCGAGTACTGCTCCGACAGCACCTCTAGCTCCCGCTGCACCGACTGCAGCTCCTCCCTGCTTGACGGGCACCGCAGCTCAGGCCCCACCCGGGCCACCCTCCGTCCTCTCACCCCCACTTCCAAACCGAGATGCTCAAGGCCTCTGGCTCTTCCTTGAAACTGGGGCAAGGTCAGACACAGCAGAAATGCAGCAACAGAGGCAGCTGCGTGTGTTCCGTTGTCTCGACACATTCTTAGCCATTTAAATTTAAGCATCAACTCAAAAAGTACTTCAGGTTGACGGAAATCTATGTTGCACCCTTCCCCAGCCCTCCTTCAGACAGCTGAGTATCCCTAAAGGCAAAATGCCTCTCTTGGCCGAGAAAGAGTCCATTCAGTGTGGCAGCACATGCATCCTGCCTCTGGGGAGCCAGCCAGTCTCTCTCGGCAGGCGGCTCCCGAGATCACCTGGGATGATCCGAACCTCAGGAGGTGGTTCCCATTGCCCTGCTCTGCTGAGGGCTTTGTCTCCAGCCAGTGACTCCAGGGCTAGGGCTTTGGGATGAGACCTCCAAGCCCTGGCTCACGATTCCCCTCTCCCTGTGAGCTACCAAAGCAAGTGGTTGACGGAGAGAACTATCCCTGGGGACAGCTGCAAAGACCCCCGAGAGCAGCTTTAATGAACCCCTAATATTTCAAGTTTTACTTGCTGTGCCTTAGTTTCTGGGTTTCAGCAAGGACTCATTTTTCCTGTCCAAGGAATAGACAGGGTTCTGCCAGGTGGCAGGGTGGAGGCGAGGAGGGTGCCGTGGCACTGGGTCATACTTCCCCGCCTGCCCACCCCAGGCCCCCGGACCCCTGTGTTGCTCTGGAAGGCACCGCCCTCCCCTGCCATTCCCGTGCCCCCGCCCAGGCAACTCACAGGTACTGCCGCCTCAGCGCCTCGATGTCTGAGTTGACGCTGCTTATCTGGGAGCGCTGGCTCTTCTCTAGCTCGCGCTCCATCTCCTCCCGGTGGGCGTTCTTCATGGCTTCGATGGCTGTGAGCGGCAAGGACACTGCTCAGCCCTGGGGCTTGGGGCAGGGAGCAGCGGGGAGGCGTGCTTGTTACTGAGGCCTCATCAGTCTGCTTCCCTAAGAAAGGCCAGCCCTCCTACGGGGGTGCAGTTGTTTTTTTTTTTTT
>JAQZBX010075897.1:0-14532 GCA_029593785.1 Cabassous unicinctus
GTCTTGGTGTTTTGTGTTTAGGTCAAATGGATTAGTGAGATCAGGTAAGATGAGGCCAAGGAAGGCACTATTAGGTTTGACAACATGGTGGTCATTAGTGACTCTGGCAAAGCCAGTTTTAGTTCAATGTTAGAAAGAGAAACTGAAGTGAAGGGAATTGAAGAGTGATTGGCAATAGGCATTCTCACTAGGAAAGCATGCCACAAGTTCATTTCAAAATCCCAGATAATGCAGAACCTCACTTCATTATCTACAAAGAAGCTAAAAGACTTTTATGGAGGAAGATAGTCCCTCAAATTCTGAACTGATAAAAACTATATATTTTTTAAATTTTTAAGTGCACTACAGAGTGTACAATAAAGAAGAAAATCCATAGAGGTAAAAAACAAGGTAAAAATGTGAACCCTGAGAAGTAAGGGAATGCCAATGACCACTTACACCCTGAGAGAGTTTTCTAAATCCTAATGAATGTGAGTTGCTATTTGGATGATTTCCTGGATGAGGGAAAGTGGCAATAAAGCCTTGATCCCCAACAGAAGACCTCTTGACTATATAACAAATCACCCCAAAACTTATCAGTTTAGAACAACTTATTGTTTTCTCTCATGGTCTATGGGTTGACTGGACACAGCTGGCCACTTCTCACTGGAGGAGACTCATGTGATTGTGGCCAGGTGGAGGCTGGGACTTGAGTTATCTGAAGGCTTGGCTGGGCTGTCACCCAGGAGGGCTCACTCACATGGCCAGCAGTTGACCCTGGTGTTGGCTGGGAGCTCAGCTGAGGCTGTTGACCAAAGCTTCTTCATGTTGCCTCTCCAGGTAGTTTGGTCTTCTCACAACATGGTGTTGAGTTTCAAGAGAAAGCATCTCAAGAACAATATTCCAAGAGACTGAGGCTGAAGCCACAAGGTTTGTTAAGACCTTGCCTCAAAAGTCTCAGAATGTCACTCTGTTATCTCCTTTTGGTTAAGCAAATCGTTAAGTTCAGCTCAAATCAAGAAAGGTGAATTAGATTACACCTCTTCATGTGTCAGCAGCGTGCACTTAAAGGGAGAGAAAGAATTGAGAGTAACAATTTTTGGAGACAATCCTACAATACCCTTGCATAAAGCTAGAACTCTGTAGGCTCCACTCTCAGTAAAAAGCTGTATGAGAAACAAACCTATCACACAGAAGGAGACAGCAATGAACCTTGTCTGTCTAGACCCTGGGATTAGGTGAAGGGTAAGAAAGTCTCTCCTGACACTTTTGAGTTACAGTCTGATTCTAGGGGCAATTATGGTCAGAATTTGTATTATCTGTGCAGTATTAAAGATTTGATGCAGTGAATTTAATTTAATGTGGTCCCAGGACTATAATTCACCCAAGAGCCTGGAAAGAAAGTCAATATAAGACTTAAACATGGTTTAACAATGGATTAGACACAGCTGAAGAGAAAATTAGCAAATATATATATTCAGATATTAGTAATCTTGAATGCAGCCCAGAAAGAAAAAATTAATGAAAGTAAATAAATGAAACTAAAAGACATGAAGAAAAAAATGAGAAGGTATAACATATGTCTAATTGAAGCACCAGAGGAAACAATAGGGGGACTGATAAAAAGGTAACATTTGAGGAGATAATGATTGAGAATTTTCCAGAACAGTTGAAAGACACAAAACCTGAGATCTTAGAAGCCTAATGAATCCAAAGCAGAATAAATAAAATATCTATACCTCAACACATCATAGTAAAGTTCAGAATATAAAAGACAAAGAGAATATCATAAAGTCAATCAGAAAGAAAACAGAACTCCTCTATGATAAGAATCATACTACAATTTAGTATAATAGATAAGAATATAATATAGTATAGTGTCAAGTATAGTATCAAGTATGGTAGATAAGAGCATGAGCTCCGGAACTGTACTGTCTGGGTTTCAATACTGGTTCTGTCATTTGCTAGTACATTTTGGCAAGTTTCTTCACCTCACTGTGCCTCAGGTTTCACATCTGTAAAATAGGATTGATAATATTTTCAGTTTCTTGCATTAAATGAAAAATGCACACAAAGTTCCTAGAAGAGTGCCTAGCATTAATAAAATGATAAATTAATAAAATAAATTGATAACATTATTATCAAAGAAATGGCAATTGGATAGCTGACTTTTCATCAATAGCAACAAAAACAGTCAACCTAGGTATCAACTTTTAATCCTAGATTTATGCATGTATTTATCCAAATATTTGCTCATCATTCCTTCTTACATTTCATATTGTCCATCTGTTACTATTTTTCTTTTGCCAAAAGTACAAGCTTGAAAATTTCCTTTAGTGAGGGTTTATTGATGGTCAACTTTCTAAGTTTTATTTATATGAAAATCATGAGAGTCAATTGAAATCCACCAGATTTCCAACAGGTAAAAAAGTCTGCCCATCTCAATTGCTTCCAAGGAGATGGATCCATGGGACTTCTCATACACTGCTGGTGAGGTAGGAATTGGTAAAAACCATTTGGAAAAGAGTTAGGCATTACCTAGAAATGTTGATCATGAACACATTCTTATGTGTATAATCTGAAGAAAATTTTATTTCTGTGCACTGAAAGACTTGTACAAGAATATTCATAGTAGCATTGTAACAGCAAAAAACTGACAATAAGTCTCCATTACCAGGTATGGATAATTATACTGTGTTACATTTCACAGAAGCAAGAGCATCATGACTGGATCTCAAAAACAAAGCTGAGTGGAAAAAATAGTTACTATATTAATCCATTTATAGAAAGTGAAAAACATGCAAGGCTAAATAATATTTTGTTAGGGGATATATTTATGTGGTAAAATTATAAATAAAAACAAAAAATTGTTAACATAAAATTCAGAATATTGTGTCGGTATTAGTGATATTCTATTTCTTAAGTTAGTAAGACAGAGGCAACAATTTTATTCTTCTTCTTTAATTTGTGTATATGTGTTATTCACAACTTTTGGTTTGTATGAGATATCTTGCATTCAGAGAAAACTAACAAAAAATTCAATAAAGAATAAATGAGAACGTCTTGTCAAAATGGCACCATAACATCAGACTTTAATGGGCCTTTTCTGTTCCAACATATACTACTAATACCTAAAATATAAAAATAGAAAGCCAAAACAGACACAAATATGCTCAAAAATAAGGCAGCAGCTCTACAGACCAGAAATGGAGCAGAAAAACAAGTGGTGAGCCCTGGAGTTAGACACAGATAGGTGGTAAAAAATGTGTTTGACTCCTGCAGGGTAAAGAGGACTTGAGATGTGGACAGGAAGAGACTGCTCAATACAGATGTTTGCATGTGCATGCTTCTCAGCTTGTAAAAGGAGAGTTAACTTTAAAAATCAAACACCTTCTGGGGCTATGGAATTAGTAGCATCTGGACTTATGGAAGTGGGAAGCCATAGATAATAGCTTGAGACCAGATCTGAACCAAGTTACGGACTACCTTGGTGACTCTAGAGCTGCAATATCCCCAGTATTGCTTTGGAATAGGAGCACCAAATGCCATTATAAAGCTTGATTCTAGAAAGTGGCCAAGTGAAGTCAGCTATAAAGCTACTACACAGAATGGGCCAAATCCGGGGAAGAGTGAGACAGAAATACAATTTAAACAAACAAAAAGCAAAGCAAACACACACACACAGAAGCCTTCCACTCAAAACAAGCCTGCAAACCAATTCTGAAAGAAAGTAAGATATTTAAGATCAACAATTGGCTCCTGAATGAAGTCCAAATGAAATTAATTTGTAGAACAAAATTTTGCAAAGCCAAAAACTTTAAAATAAGTATATTTAAGATGTTCAGATAGATAAGTGGAGGAATAATTTCCATTGTAAAAGAGAAAGAAATTGGGAAATACAAATAGGAAATATTAAACAAGATCAAATGCATAAGAGAAAGAACCAATTAGAAATCTAGGAAGTACAAGGATACAGTAATAGAAGTAAAAACGTTTTGAATTGGATAAACTCAGGATTGGACACAGTAGAGCAAGGAATTAGAGAACTTGAAAATTGCATTAGGAATTTATCTACAATGTAGCATGAAGAAACAAAAGAATTAAAAAATATGAAAGAAGAAGAATAAATTTTGAGGACTCATACCATCTGATTTAAAGACTTAGTAGAACACTAAAATAATCAAGACATTGTGGTATTTGTCCAGAAATGACCCACACTTATTTAATCAATTGATTTTTGACGTAGTGCCAAAGCTATCCAATGGAGAAAGGATACTCTTTTCAACAAATGGTGCTGGAACAAAAGGGCATCCATACAAAACATCACAATAACAGCAACAAAACACATCTTCACCCTTACGTTGCTTCACATATAAGAATTAATTCAAGATGGATCATAGTTCCAAATGTAAAGCCCAAAACTATATAATTTCTAAAAGAAAAGATAGGGGGAAATCTTTGCAAACTTGGGTTAAGCAAAGATTTCTTAGGATAAAAAAGCACAAATAATAAAAGAAAATATTGATAAATTGAGCTTCAACAGAATTTGAAACTTATGTCTTTTGAAGGTATTATTAAGAAAATGAAAATATAAGCCACAGTGATGAGAAAAATATCCTGCAACACATATCTGATTAAGGACTGGTATCTAGAATAGATAAAGAGCTTCTCACAGCCTGGTAACAAAGAAAGGAGCAACCAATTTTTTAAAAATGGGCAGGAGATTTAAACAGACTTTGAGACTTATATAACAGTTTCATTTCCCCTAACTTGAGAGCTATGCAAAGGTCCTGAGGTCTTATATGAGCCAGCCCATCTATCCACACTGGTCCACTGACCCAGGCTGCATGTTCCTGTCATGCCCAATAGGCTCTGCTGTGACCATGCCACACTTGGGGTATGGGAGATTTTAGGGGAGCTGGAGGCCCCTGGGCTTAGAATTCAGCCTCCTCAGCATACCATGTAGCTAACCCTTCTAAGCCTTTCCATGTAAATTATCCTCTGTTTCCAGGCCATGTCTTTGTTCTCTGTAGATTCTTATACCAGTGCCATACACATTTTTGTTAGTGTGATAAAATATATACAACTCAAAAGTTAACATTTTAACCACTTTCCAGTGTTCCAAACACTTCTTAACTATTTGAGCTTTAAAATACATATTAACATTTTAAGTCCTCTCTCATGACATTTCTCCTTACGGCTTTTATTAGCCTTTGGTAGCTGCCTCTATCTCCTGGGAGATGAAATGGCCTTAGAGTAAGGATGCCCTACCATCATATCCACCACCCCCCTTATTCTCTCAACACCAGCAGGGTCTCTGTTTTTCAGGAGATAATTCTCTATAGAAAGCTGTATGCATTATCTATCTGCCCTCCTAACCCATTTTTGGTCAGTTTAAAAATCGTCTTTACTTGGGACTTAACTAACAAATCAGCTTAATTAAATCTAAAACTGAGAGTCATTTTGTAAAATAGTTACAAAATATAATGGCATTTGCTTTATAGGTCCCCATTTAAAATCACATTTCCAGTATCATAATTCTACCAAAGTTTACTCCACAAAAATCCTTTCTCCTGGTTAAAAGGTTTATGTACTTGTTTGAGGTGATACCTAACCTCTCAAACAAAAATAGCTGTATCCAAAGCCCTGAGATTTTATAAAATTGTCTCATGTGACCATGGGGATGTACAAGTCCAAATTCCATGGGCAAGTTGCAAGCCAGGGACTCTGATGAAGGTCCTGGATGAGTTCCCCAGGAAATGCTGGCTGTCTGAAGTAGAGATGGGAATTTTTTCTCTCAATGCTGAAATCACTTCTCCTTTTAAGGCCTTCAACTAATTGGATGAGACCTCACTCATTGCTGACAGGAATCTCCTCAGTTAATTGTAGATGTAACCAGAAATCTATGCAATCAACTCACTGATTAAGATTAAAGTCCATGAAATGCTCTTGTATTACAATTAGCCCAGCGCTTGCTTTACCAAACAACTGGGCACCATTACCTGGCCAAGTTGACACATTAGCCTAACCATCACATCCAGCTAGCCCACCTGAGACTTCAGTGGTTTTAGCCCCACCCCCCACTCCAGTTGTGGACTCATCCTTCTCATCCAGTCAGAGAAATCCCTTCCTGCCTGGGAAGTTAGTTTAGGAGTAGATGTGCGATCTGAGTTAGCCCAGTCAAAATGGAGCCTGGGACGTTTGTTAGATGGCTTGGGTAGGAGACACCCTCTTCTCCTGGATACAAGTAAGGAAACACGTCATCTCAGGCTGCTTGCAGCTGGCTTGTTGTCATGAGGGAATCTAGCCATGGGACCAAGCCAACACATGGCCAGAAAGATGCCGCAGGAGTCCTGACTGAATAGAGTGTGAGGTTCAACCTTCTTCTGCATGTTTCAGTTAAATGAGGTAATGAACTCCTTTCATTGTTTAAGACACTTGGATTTGGGTTTTCTGTTCTTGCAACTAAAAATATCCTGACATACCAAACCACCTTTGACCACAGGAAGTAATTCTCTCACCTCAAGAGGTGAATCCCCTCCCATGGCAGGGCAGACTTTCCTCAAGGACTCAAATCCAAATATAATCCTTTCCTGCTTTCTTTTCTCCTGTAGGCGGTACGTTCCCATTTCTGGTGCCCTTTATTCTTCATTTGTTTAAAAACTCTGTATTAATTTGAATTTTAAAATTTACTCTTAATTTTTAATTTATTTTAATAATGCATATTCACCAATTTTAGACAGCTAAACAGTTCTTACAAGGAAAAGAGAAGTCCCTGCCCTATCCTTCCATCTCCAGATTCTCTCTTGTTCTTATCAACTGTTGTTCATACTTAAGTGTGAGGGGAAACAGATGTGGTTCAAATGATTGGGCTCCTGTCTACCATGTAGGAGGTCCAGGGTTCGATTCCTGGGGCCTCCTGGTGAAAGGCAAGCTGGCCCACACGTAGTGCTGGCCTGCGCAAGAGAGCTGGCACAGCAAGATGACACAACAAAAAGAGACACAGAGGAGAGACAATAAGAGATGCACCCGACCAGGGAGCTGAGGTGGCACAAGAGATTGAGTGCCTCTCTCCCACTCCGGAAGGTCCCAGGATCGGTTATCGGTGCTGCCTGAAGAGAAGACAAGCAGACACAGAAGAACACAGACAGCAAGTGCAAAACTACCAGGAGTGGGGGTGGGGGTAGAAATAAATCAATAAAAATAAATCTTAAAAAAAAAAAAATTAACTGTGATGCTCGAAAAGGTTTATTCGGTGCTTTCCATGAACAGAAGGGATGGGTCATATTGTCAGCCTCACTGCAATTTGTGTAAAGGCAGCCACCCAATGTTAGTGTTTGGGGTCCCCAACTTTCTTTATCTGTCAGCCCTTTCCTTGGATTGAAGAGTTTCCCCATAGGAGGCTCCTCCAGGCTTCCGCAGGGTATGGCCGCCAGCATTTGGTAATGGAGTGAGGGAAGGGCACTGGGATTCTGGTTTAGTATAAAGACTTTTACTCAATCCCTTCCTCGCTTTAGAATAGCATCTCTCCTCACCCTCCCCCAGGCTCAGAGTCCACAGCCTGGTGTTGAACTTCCAACAATCATTCTGGAAGTTTGCAGGGGTGGACAGTGGGGAGAGCACCCATTCCAGAGGAGCTTTTAAAAACTCTCACTACTGTGTGCATCTGACAAACACATCTTTACTTCTTTGAAGTTAATTTTCCTCACTTGCAACATGGAAACATAATACTTTGTGAGAGGGTTAGATGGGATAAATGAACATAAAGCACTTGGCGCAGTCTGCCAAATATAGAGAGGGCACTCAATTTTTGGTCATGGTGGTGGTAGATGGTGCTATCTTCAACCTTGTTTCAGTGGACAGAAAAGTTCCCTCCCACTTTCCAGTGCTTTTCTACATTCTCTCAAAAGGAAAGGCAGCACCACTCTACTCATGTTCTATCAAAATGTTAATAGAATTTCATGGTTTAACAACCTTTGCAACTTGCCCTACACCCCACCCTTTCCCTGAGGGCTCAACTCAAACTCTTAAGAGCCACCTCATTTATTCTTTGATCCGTCTTGGTGGATTGATGGGGAGGAATGAAAGAGTAAAACTGAGATACATGTCCATGCTTCCTATTCTTTCCTCCAACACACATCCCCTCTGTCCTCTAGAGCCATACCCCAAGTCCACCTCGTACTCTTCCTGTCCTTCCCAACGCATTGGCAAAAGAGAGGCCAAGGGCACATTCTTGCCTTCAGTGTGTGACGCCTCCTCTTCAGTGAAAAGAGACATTTGTTCTTCCCCCTACTTCTCACCAGCTTTCTCTAGCCTCAATCCTTCGCCACGACTTTCTCTCATTGTCCTGTCATTGGGACCTTGACTCTGCTCCATTTCGGGGTAGCCTTCCTCTCTACAGTCAAAGTCTTTCCCCTGAATTATTAGGACGCACTTCTCACCTGCTCTGAGGCTTCCACGTAGCTTTGATGATTAGCTCTATCTCAGGGGACTGAAGAGGGAAGGGGAGCTGGAGAAGCTGGGGAAGCTGGAGCCACCTTAAAGTTAGGAATTTAGAATCGCTGCTGGGCCGGGGTTCTGGTACAGAATCAGATGGAAACCAGCATCCACTGTGCTCGGCACTGTTTCCCAATCTGACATTTCAGCATGCAAGACTCTAATATGGATTTTTCTCCTACATTTAGGTCGAGTCATTTAGACTCGACCACTGAAAATATAACTAATGAAAATTTTCACAATAGTTCTTAGTAACAAAATGTCATTATCGATTAAATGTTGGGATTTGTGATGGTATAAATACAAGGTCCCTGAGAGCCTGTGTGTGAATGAAGGTGGATGCAAGAATACAAGACCAAGCCACACATAATAACCCCTTCCATGCTTGTAGTTTCCTTTTTTAACCACATGCAAACAGGAAACCTGCACTTTGTCTTTGTCTTCTGTGATGGCCTTTTCTGAGCGTGGCCCTTAGTCTGCCCTTAAAATTCTCCCCTGCAAAGTAATAGAGCAAAGGGTTGAGGCAGGTATTGGCTGCTGCCAAGGCTAGGGTGATGACCACAGCTTTCTGCTGCCAGTCTCCGCATGTGTTCACTTTCCACCCGACCAGGTGGAGGGTTCTCAGTATGTGATAGGGCAGGAAACACAGGAGGAAGATGATCATGGCTATGATGATGGTGGTCAGTGCCTTCCTGTGGGAAACCCGCAGCCTCACTTCTGGGACTTCCACCTTCAGCAGGGCTCGAATGATCAGCAGGTAAGAGATAGTGAGAATGCAGAATGGGAGCAGGAAGCCCACGATGAGAGCGATGTGGTTCATGATCTTCAGCTTAACAATTTTCTCGTAATTCAGCTCAAAACATAAAGTGGAATTGTCCTTCTTCTCAGAGCCACTGTTCAGAAGCACTATTGAGGAAGTCATGATAAAGGCCCATACAACCATACACAGGAACCAGGCACTCCTGATGCTGGTGACGTGGAGGAGCCGGAAGGGGTGAACAGTTGCCAGGAAACGCACAATGCTCAGCAGAGTCAGGAAATAAATGCTGCTGTACATGTTGACATACAAGGAATAGGACATGATTCTGCAGGCCACATCCCCAAAAATCCAATCGTAGCCTCTAAGGTAATAGTCAACCCTGAAAGGCAGTGTGCTCGTGAACAGGAGATCTGAAATGGCCAGGTTTAGCATGAAAACATTCACAGATGTGGACTTCTTATAATGCTGCAGGAAAATAAATATGGAAAAGCCATTTCCCAAGGTCCCCCAGACAAATATTATCAGGTACACAATGGGGTAAAAATCTCTCTTGAAGTTTTCAATTATGCAGCTCCTGTTGTTATTGCTGAAGGTGCCATTTGATTCCATTTCTGCTATGGAGATGGGTGGAGGCAAGAATATAAGTTTTCTCTCCATGCTGGATTAAAAAGAAACAGACACAAGCATTATTTTTTGCATTGCTCTTTTCTTTCATGATCACTGCTCATATCCTTCCAGATATTCATGAAATAGTGAGTAACATTAATATTTCCTTGAAACCTAAGTTGAAAAAATAAGTCTTTACTATATATTGCATTATATTTCAGGATAAATTTCCTAATTTATAAAATAAAGAATAAACATGAATTAAATTGGCAGACGCTGAAACCTCAAACTTGGAAACGTTTGGCCTGGTTCCCATATTGACATGAGTACCTCCCTGTGACACTGAAGCTTATTGAAAAGAACTCTCAATCTAGAGTCCTATATACAGCAAAAATATCCTTCAGATCTGAAGGGCAAGTCAAGACATTCTGAGATGAAAGAAAATTAATAGAATTGTTTTCCAACAAATTTACCCTAAAGGAATGGTTAAAAGAAGTTTTCTAAACAGAAAGTAAACAATCAAAGAAAGAACCTTGAACATCAAGAATGAAGAGAGAACACAGTAAACAAAAATATAAGTAAATGCTTTCCTTCTAAATTATATTTGAGTGAAAATTATATCACTGATGTGGTTCTAAATGCATGTAGAGAAATTATTTAAGACAATTATACTATAAATGGGGGAAGGTAAATTCACATAAAGGAAGGTAAGATTTTTACACTTCACTCAAACTGGTAAATTGATGAAACCAGTAGACTTTTAAAAGTTACATATATGTAATACAAAAAGAGATATACTCAAGAACCCCATAGATAAATCAAAATGGAATTCTGAAAAATGTTCAAGTAACCCATAAGAAAGCAGGAAAAAGAAACAGAGAATACAAACCAAAAAAAAGTAAAATGACAGACTCAGCCCTAACAATCAAAAATCCAATTTAAAAAAATAGGCAAAAAACATGAAGAGACTTTTCAGAGGATATAAAGATGGCAAATAAGCACTTGAAAAGTTATTTACCATTCTTAGCCATTAGAGAAATGCAAATTAAAACCACAATGTGCTATCATATGCACCTATTAGAAAGACTAAAACAAAAATAGTGATAATACCAAATTCTGATGAGGATATAGAGAAACTGGATCACTAATCCATTGCTACTGAGAATGTAAAATGATATAATCATTCTGAAAATCAGTTTGGCAGTTTCTTAAAAAACTAAACCTACAGCTGCCATACAGCCCTTCAATTGTATTCCTGGGTATCTAACCCCGAGAAATGAAAACTTATATCCACACAAAATCCTGTACACAAATGTTTTAGCAGCTTTATTTGAAAAGCCAATCCCTGGAAACTATCCAGGTTCAATGGGTGAATGGCTAAAGAAACTGTGGTATACACATATGATGGAATACTCCTCAGCAGTGAAAGAGAATGAACTCTTGATACACTAAATAACTAGGATGAGTCTCCAGTGAAAATAAGCCCATCTCAAAAGGTTATATACAGTATGAGTCCATTTATATAACAACTTTGAAATGACAAAATTAAAGAAATGGAGAACTGATTCATGGTTGCCAAGGAATAAGAAGGTAGTAAGTGTAGGAGGGAAGTGGGTGTGGCTATAAATGGCACCCAGAGGGATCCTTATCATGATGGAATTATTCCATATCTTGACTGCATCAAGGTCAATATCCTGGTGGTGATACTGAGCTATAATTTTGCAAGATATTACCTTGGAGTAAAGGATACAAGGAATTTCTCTTTCTATTATTTTTTTATAACTGTATGTGACACTACAATGATTTCAGAATGAAAAGTTTAATTTAAAAAAAAAAAGCTAGGTATAGAATGACTGCAGAATTCCATCTAGAAACCATTACTCAATAATTAGCGTTTCAGAAAAAATACTTAGATGGGCCTTTATTTGTGGTTGTGAAAGGTCCCCTCCCTGCCCACCCACCATTCTTCTCCAACCGGTACACATTTTGGAAGGAAAGGTTTAAGACAACAAAAGGAATCCCTGGCTCTGAATAATAATGAAGACAGAAATTGGGAACTGTTCCTTGGCAAATTTGGGGAGATGATCTCCAGAAGATGGGAGAAAGCTCCCAGGAGCTTCATTGCAATAAGTAATAAACCCAATTTGCTCAACTACAGGTATGTTCCTGGTGGGCTTTGGCTGAAGGGCATTAACAGAAATGGAAGTTCACTGAGATTCATCTAAACGAGTATCCTTTACTCAGGAATAGAGCACACACCTAAGACTTCTGCCCACAGCTGGAGATAAATTCACACTTGAGTTCTGATGTTTTGTTGAGAACCTTCAGTGATATGTTTATTTTTCTTTTCCTAGGAATGAATCCTGATATTTTTTAATTATCTGATCAGATCTGCAAATCAGATAAATGGATAAAATTGCTTTCTAGCCTGCTAACACCTGTCCTTATGGTCTATTGCCTTGAGTGGTGTTTGTGTATATGAGGAAAAGTCTAAAGGGAAAGGATGGCCAAAGGCCCCATAAGTTGTCCTCAAGCTGACCCCATGGGCTGAGGATTTCAGAAGGACCAATACTCATTGGACAACTTTTGTCCTCTGGAGAAACTCTGCATCAGGTCACCATTTCAAAATGTGTAAGGATTTCCTCTGTCTTATCTTTGTGACTCTGTGAACTGTTATGTCTAGTTTTTCAGACGAGATTGGAGATCATTGACGCTTGCCCAAATTCCAGAGAAACAAGTGCAGACAAACACCACCTTTACCAACATACCATTGCAGCTCTCCGAGGGTCTTCTTATTGTAAAACCACACCTCTTCCAGGCCAGGTACCTGCTTCCTTCAGGTTTTCTCACTGTAACACAAATGTGTGTGCTTATCTCTGGAACTGGAACAATTTGGAATTGCAATGTAGACTTTGGAGAAATTTTGACATACTCAAGATTGTTTATTTGAAAGGTACTTTAGACCAAACATGAAGAAACCTTCAAGAGGTGATTGTTTATCTTGCTTGTCTGAAAGAGTGATCCTTTTCTTTAATGAAAGAGATAGCCCTCTGTTTTGTTTCCATACTTTGGGGATTAACAAGCGCTGGCTTTTTAATCAGACTTTTTGATAAAATTGCCTGGGGCCTGAGTTATTGTCTAAATCAACTTTAATGTCACTCATTTTGTGTGTGTGCATTTCAAAATCTGTTTTCTATATATAAACTTTATTACTTCTCCTTTCAGGGGGGACATAATTAGGCTTTTACAGTGTTGATTTCTTATTTGTCTAAAGCAGTCTCCCTTTTCATTTTTATTTTTCCTGTTTCTTTTCGTCTCTTTTCCCCTCTCTTGGGAAAAAAACAAAGATTGATTCATCAAAACAGTCATTCACTTTGTTATGCTCACTCACATTCTATGAATATCTAGTCCAGATAAACAGTCAAAAATGCCAGGAAGAAGGAAAAAGTAATTAAACATTTCTTTTTGTGGACATTAGAAGTATTTTGTCTAACAGCCTTTAATACTATCATTAGGAGAACAGAAGCAAAGGCTTTATCTTCAAGTTAAAAGAGGATAAAGTTTATAGTATGATTCAGAATCATGAAAAATTAGTTTAAAATATAAACTAAAGTTAACACAATATTTTGGTTTGTTTGTACAAGGTCAAGGTTAAATTTCTTTTAAGCGTCCTGAATTTCCAACACTGGTTTTATGAATTTAGTAAGATTCCTCTCTTTCCATAACTTGTTTGAAATATAAAATTATGCTCATAAAATTATATTCATCTGAAATGAAGGATAATAACAAATGCCTTTTTAAGGTTTAATTTTATGAAATTCTACAATGCTAAAAAGCATAAGGACTTAATGTATTAACTAAAATCGTTAATTAACAATTTAAGATTCTTAACTAATCTAAGACTTTAGATAAATGGTTAAGTTAATTAATAAATAATCTTTGGGTGCCTTAGACAGTTTCCAAATTAGAAACAAATATGAAACACTGGACACTAAATATAATATTGACTCTCATAGTATAATATATAAATGTATATAAACAAAATATATAAAGTCTTTAAATGAGATTATATGTGTGCATATGTGTGTGTATGTGTGTGTGTATATATGTATATATACATCCTTTGCTTTTTAAAAAAAGCTAAGTTCCTAATAACTATTGTTAATTGCTTTGTGTTTTTACAATATTACCTGCAATTATTTATTGAGTTAAGATACTTATGACTTATATCTTGTCTGTTCAAACAACCATTCTTGATTCTTCCTTTTCCAAATTCAGAATAATAAAGCAATTAATATATCTTTTGTGCCTAAACTATCTTTTGGGTTTACTACAATAGCCATTAGGTAACACAAAATTTGCTCCTTCATCCTATGAAAAGAAGGACAATAGGAATAATTAGGTTTCTTTTAAAAATCCTTTGAATTTTAATTAATTTAAGAACTCTTAAATATGAGTTACTTATAAAACTTTTTTTAAGAGGTACCGGGGATTGTGCCCAAGAGCTCATATATAGGAGGCAGGTGCTCAACCACTGAGCTCCATCCACTCTCTATAAAACTTTTTTGTTTACCAAACTTAGTATTTAAAAAATGATAAATTTTTAAAAGTTGATTTTCCTAAGTGAAATACGCTAATACAAATATCGTTCAGGGATTATAGACTTTGTAAGTTAAAAGAAGAATGCTCAT
>JAQZBX010075898.1:0-14524 GCA_029593785.1 Cabassous unicinctus
ACATGTAGTTTACACTTAGCCATACTTCTTCACCATACTCAGCTAAGGCTTTGCTGATCTTACTGCCTAATAACTGCTAAATCTGTAGCAAAATGTTATATTTATTTTGAAGAGTTCCATGACTCATAAATGTGTAGGGAGGGCTTTTTGTCCTCTAGTCTACCACCTGCATATCTGGCCCTACTAGTTGGCATAATCAGTGACTTAATGAAACTCAGTAATGTTTTTTGATTTGCAAACCTGAATTTAAACCATTAATCTCACGAAACTCAACTTAAATATTTCTTTGGTATAATTATTTGTGTTTTTTAAACATGACTTTTTAGAGGTCAACCAGAGAATTGTAGAACTGGGCTAAAATATAGGTCGCTTGATTTTCTTTACTCTTTTTACAAGTCTAAATTAACTCCCAACCTACCTAAATTTTTTTTTTAAAAAAACATTGTATGAATTATTATAATAATTTTATTTAAAAGCAATTATTGCAAATCTATTATATTTTATACATTTGATATCAAGTAAAAAATGGATTGTTTCAGACATTTTTTTTGTTTGCAAATCTCGCAAAGCATTGCTTGCCTCCAAAATTCTAAATTCTTAAAATAATATAAATCATAAATAGTTTTCCTTAAATTTTAAATTATAAGGTCATATTATTTAACATCAAATTAACTATAATTTTTGCCATAGTATAGTTCTCTAATAGAAATATTTGAAACAATGAATTCTTTCTTAAAAACTATACTTTCAATGATTATTAACATGTTATCTTTTATTTCCCTAGGTTACTTTTTAATTGGTCCATGTCTCTTCCCTGCAATATGGTTTTGAAGAAAGCTGTTGATAGTCTACTTTGCTCGATGTGTCACATACACCCAAATTATTTTTCTCTGCTTATGGGCTGGATGGGAATTACCCCACCTCCATTGCAGTGTCATCACAGACTGTCCATGACAGATGACAGCAAAAAGCAGGATCTTAGTTCATCTTTGACAGATGACTCTAAAAATGCGCAAGCACCTCTCACACTAACTGAATCACATTTAGCCACCCTTGCTTCCTCTTCTCAATCCCCAGAAGCTATCAAACAATTATTAGATTCAGGTTTGCCCTCTCTTCTTGTGAGGAGTCTGGCTAGTTTCTGCTTTAGCCACATTGCTTACTCAGAAAGCATTGCTCAGTCAATAGATATTTCCCAGGACAAACTCAGGCGGCATCATGTTCCACAACAATGTAATAAGATGCCTGTCACAGCAGACCTGGTTGCTCCTATTCTTAGGTTTTTGACAGAAGTTGGCAGTAGTCATATTATGAAAGACTGGCTTGGTGGTTCTGAAGTCAATTCACTATGGACAGCACTTCTTTTTTTATTGTGTCACTCTGGGTCCACATCTGGAGGACATAATTTAGGTGCACAACAGACCAGTGCAAGATCAGCTACTCTTTCTTCAGCTGCCACAACAGGATTGACCACTCAACAGCGAACAGCAATTGAGAATGCAACTGTTGCATTCTTTCTGCAGTGTATTTCATGCCACCCTAATAATCAAAAGCTGATGGCACAGGTAAGAAAATAAAAACTGGTTTACGTTTTAGGCAGTTCATTCTTTTTACATGCTGTCACACAGCACTGTTATTAGGTGAGGGAAGGGCATGAATTAAGGCAAAGTAATGCTGAAGTTGAGAATGTGGGTACATTTAAGGATCTTAGTTGGAACCATAATTAAAGTGCTGGATATCTACTCCCTCCTCCCCTTAATATATGATGTGACATAAGTTAGTTATTCTTTCTGATGTGATATGGGCAAATCATGGGTAACCTAGGTATTTATCTTACATTCTTCTTTTTTCCTAAATTCCCTCAAATATAAAGAAAAAGCCCCAAATATAAAGAAAAGCCCCTTCAGCTGTTGGAACCACTTAACAGTGGACAGCAGTATTTTTACCTGCATCAAGGCATTGCATTTTGGTGTAACCAAATTGCTGCAAATGATGTTTTAGTTCTAATGAAGCAGATATTAGAGTAGGGTTCAGATAGGAGACATCTGATAAATCACATAAAAATGTGAAAGATTATTTATTGTAGTAAACCTATGTGAACAAAAATGTTGAAAGCTAGAATTATATAAATATTATTTCTAGTTGCTTTTTGCCAGATTCTGTTCCTTTCCAGCAATTGTGACCTTTCGTAAGTTCTTTAAGCTATAAAATGGGGCTAGCAGTACCTGACTCAAGGATTTACTGAGAGGATTAAGTATTAAAATGTATCTACTGTAGAACATGTGGGAGACACAGAAGACACCAATAAATAGTAATTACCTACTTTTTTATCCCCTCCTTTTTTTTTTTTAAAGATTTATTTATTTACTTGATCCATTTTAAACACCCCCTTCCCCATTTGCTGTTTTGTGTCCATTCGCTGGGCAATTCTCTGTGTCTGTTTCATCTCTTCTCATCCTCCTCCTCCAGTCTTCACCAGGATTCGATCCTGAAGACCTCCGATGTAGGAGAGAGGTGTTCTAGCCATCTGCGCCACCTGGGCTCCTGTTTTTTTCGGAGCTTTTGGAGCATCTCGTCTTGTCTCTCTCCTTTTACGTCATCATCTTGCTGCATGGCTCCTGGGACCTGGCGGCTCACCAGTACACAGAGCCTGGCAGCCCATGCGCCTTCTATATATATATATTTTTATTTTACCGGGAGGTCCTGGGGATCGAACCCAGGTCCCTCCATATGGCAGGCGGACGCCCAACCATTTGAGCCACATCCGCCCCCCCATCCCTTTTTGGATAATGTTTATTCATGTCAAAGTGTATTAATATATAGAAAGATAGCTCTCATAATTTTTAAAAAATATTAAATGATCACTTTATTAACAGCAAAATATATTACTGCCTATGAGTAATTAATTATTGGGAAATTATACTTACATCTGTGCTTAATATGCATGATTAAATAGAAAGGCTTAAGTTGCCAGCTTTAACCAAAGGAATGAATATGGGTATTTGAAAATTTGGTTTATGTCTTTGTGTAGCGTGAATGAATACTTTGGTGTCCCACTGTCTTCTGGCTTCTAGTTATCATCTCGCAGCTTCTTGCTAAGATTTTGTTTTATTATTTTTTTTTTTAATGGACTTTTTCATAATTTTTTTGTATTGTAAATGTGTTGAAACTGACCAAGGTTACAAATAAGTTGGTTATTCTGGATATTTATTATGTGAAAACCTTGTAGTAGTAATTTTTCTTACCAATAGAAATTTTTGTTTGCCTTCTGGCTGCTTCTGCATTCATATATTTTAAAATAAAATATTGTGTTCTTTAATTGCTGATATGATGTATTAAAATATATTTGATCCACGTTTCTAATTCCCTGTTTACTCTTCAAAATAAAACCAGCAAAAAATAAAAATAAAAAATAAAAATAAAACCAGCATATAAATATTGTATTTACCTTTTAAAATCTCTTGCCTTGCCAGGTTCTCTGTGAACTGTTCCAGACATCCCCTCAAAGAGGGAACCTTCCAGCATCTGGGAACATTTCCGGGTTTATACGAAGATTATTTTTGCAGTTGATGCTGGAGGATGAGAAAGTGACCATGTTTCTTCAGTCTCCCTGTCCTGTGAGTATATAACACGTAAACTAAATCTAAATTATTAATTATATGTAAAGATATTTTGTAATTTCGTATCAGAGTTTGAAGTTTTTTCTGAGTTTTTCTAATTTCTAATATAGCAAACTGAAACTACACCAACCTTTATGCTTAAGGACAGACCTTGAAAATCTCTTTAGGATAACTCCATTGCCTAGAATTACCTAAAAGTACCTTGCCCTGAGTAGTATAATTTGATTTATGGGAAAAAGTGACAGAATTTAAGGTAAAATAGTGCTAATGCAAAAATTGGCCAACAGTTGAACCTCATAACAAACATGCCACGTTCAAAAAATATATAAAATAACTGAACTCTGTATATTTTGTAAACTGTTACTGAATTTTTTTATTTATGCTTTTGAAATTGTTTCATATTGATGTATATCCCCAAAAATCATTTATTGATTTCTTTTGAATTAATTTTCAGCTATACAAAGGTAGAATTAATGCTACCAGCCATGTCATCCAACATCCAATGTATGGAGCAGGCCACAAGTTCCGTACTCTTCACTTGGCAGTCTCCACAACATTGTCGGAAGTTCTTGACAGAGTATCAGGCAAGTCAGATTTAAGTATGAATTTTTCTTAAATGTTATCACTCAGCAACCAGTTGATGACTAGAAAATGTCAAGATAGCTTCATAATCAGAAGCATAATAAGCCATTCAAGTGGATAAAATGTACGATACAGTCAGGCACTGGTAGTTCTTTTGGAGTGATGTGGTTGAAATGTGTGTTATATATAGGATTGAAAAGACAGGTGGCTGGAAATGTAGGTAAGCCACGGAGAGCCATTGATGGAATTTTCCTATTGTAAACCTTTTGGCTGTTTTATAGTAGATGGATTTCAGATTATTAGGTTGGATGACAGGATTCTGGTTAATAAATATTTATTAAATCTAGAGAAGGAATGAGTGGTCAAGAGATGAAAATTAAGTACGTAGAGTTGACTTACCACCTTAATATTTGTAGGCAATGAAGAGAGCAGAGAGAGAACTTTTACCCTTAGATTTCCTACCTATATTATAGGATATTGCCTTTAAACAACATAGAGATTATCAATAAAGAGAAGCTTTTAATGGCAGAATGCAGATTGACTATGGAATAGTCAATCTTTCTCAATATTTGGGAATATCCAAATATGGATAGTTTGAGTTTATTCCCCCTCAGAAATCCTTGTCAATTAGTGAATATTCATTGAGCAAGTATGTTTCTATTGCATACATAAAAGGGATACCCAAGTATTTAAGCAAAGCTGATAATCTGAAAGAAGAATAGGAGGATCTCATAAAAAAAAAAGGCTGGAGAAGTCCATTTATTAACTGGAAATTAAAGCTCAGAATAAAAGACTGGGTTAAAGAATTTGGGTGTTGTTACCATAAGTAGAAGGTAACTGAAATCATATGAATGGATATGATCACTGAAAAAATAAAGCAGAAAAGATACTTTTCCAGTTTTACAGTCACTGCACTTAACACAAGTGTGTACATAAAATTGTAATTTAATCCTCCTTTTTCACAAGTTACACAATAAGATGCCAGAATACTCTTACACATGTATAAAAAACAGTTTTTGTAATTTTAAAACCACCATGTAATCCATTACAGAGAAACTTTTTGAAAATTTGATTTTAGAGACTTTTTTCTAAAATAGCTCTGAAATTGATTTGTCTACATGATGAAGAAGAAATGAAAAATTAATTAACAATTAAATTAAGGAAAGAAAGTGGAGAACAACACTGAAATTTATTCAATTATTGAGATTTCATATACTTAACTTGATGGAAAGATAAAATATATATTACAAAATAACTGGAAATGTTAATGGTATTGTTCATCTTTATTGTATAAGAATGCTGTTTTCTAAAACAATATATATAATTTGGAACATTTTACAAAATGGTTATCTTTATTCCATAAAAATGTTCAAAATAAATTGATTGCTTTGGAAAGACACTACATCTTAGTGAAATGTTCACACAAAAAAATGCTGAGCAGTCTTTGAAAATTCATATGAACTTAATCTAACTTCTTAGCAATATTTTGTTCTTTAAAGAGTTCTGTGATCTTAACTCATATTTTATGGCATATTTTTATATGATTGTGTGTGTGTATGTGTATATATGAACAAGTATAAAAACAAGGTAATCCAAAATTGTTTAAGTAGTAATTTTACCTATTTCCTATAGCTTTTTTTATTTTTTTTTTAAGGAGGTACTGGGGGTTGAACCCAGGACCTCATACATGTGAAGCACATGCTCAGCCACTGAGCTACACCCCTTCCTATGGCTTTTGACAATATTACTTTCAAATAAAAGTGTTTATGTATCAGTATTTTAATAGTTTTGCTTTAAGCAGTTGATTATCTTTTAATGAAATTTAAAACTAAGGAATTTTTTATAAACATGTACTTTCTAGTATGATATCTGTTGAATAGCTGAAATGAGACTGCTAAGTGGAACTTCATTTTCCATTTTAATTTTAATGAATTTAAATAACTACTGAATTAGGATAGGAATAGAGTATACTATATTGGAAAACACAAGTTTTGAGCTAATTTTGCTGAAGTAGTGCCCTTCTGAGTACCCTGTTAGAAATTCATTGGGCACTGAGAACATAAAGTTATCCAGGCCCTGTATGAGACTCTGGGGCTGTTCCCTTTGCTGCTTTTGGATAGTGCTTTCCCCGACCTTCGGTGGTTTTCTCACATATAAATTTGTACTCAAAGAAGATCCTTTATAGTTCCCTGGAGCTCTCTCTGTGTGCGGATCTCTCTTTCCTTGCAATGTGCCCTGTTAATTCTAGCCTGCCTCCTTTTCTCCCTTGACCGTCAGCTGTGTATCCTCAACCCACACCTGAGTTGTGTTGTGTTGTGACTTGGGAAAATCTCTCCAAGGCATAGGACTCACCCCATTTGTTTTCTTTCTCTTAGCACCACTATCCTACCCTGCCTGATGCCTAATGTCTGAAAACTCTTGTTTCATATATTTTCCCAAATATTTAGTTATTTTAGGTGAGTTAATTAATATGATGCTTGTAATTCCATCTTGGCCAAAAGTGGAAGTCCAAACCAGTGCAATTTTAGAAAGTTGAGAAAAAATTTTCTTAGTGATATCTTTTATTGTTTGAATGCATTTATTGAGAAAATACATCAAATAAACATGAAAATAGGTTGAACTTCTGATTCTTATCACATAATGATCTTCATATGTTTTCTCTCCCTGATGACCCTATAAATTTTGTGAATTTTGTGTAAATATTTTTGCCACTTTAGGGTACTTGGTTATTTTTGTAAGAAAATAAAATATATTGTTGCATGATTTATTAGTGTTTACAATTTTTTTTAATTTCACGAAAATAGGGACTGTCTAAAACCAATTAGTGTTTAGGAAGATGCCCTGGAAATTGAGATCACTGGAATATGGTCAGATAATCAAAAATATAACACAGGAGATATTACAAAAGACATTTTATTATTTCATAGTCTCACTATCTGACATTATTCAAAACTTTGGATCATAATTGTTATAAATTAGAAAAATGAAAAGAATATCTGTATCAAACATATCCATATAATGAAAAAAATCCCTCATATCAAAACATTTCATCCAGCCTTTTGGGTTTCTTAATCATCATATGGTAAACCCATTTATTTTATGATTTTTAATAGCATGCTATAAGCCAATGTAATGGAAAAAATAGTAATTCAGGGAGTAACAACTATCTGTGATAGGCCCTTGTATTCATTTTAAGATTATATTAAAACATATTAGTAAGTTATCTAAGATGCCTAAGTAAATGACAATAGTAAAACAAAAAATCACTGTCACTTAAATTTGTTTCTTTATACTCCCATTTGTAGCAGTAGTAGAATAGAAGTCTAGCAAGTTTGAGCCCCATATTTGCCATTTATAGGTTGTATCAGTAGCCTCTCTAGGCCTCAATTGCCTCATTTTGAAATACCGTTCTTTCTTGATAAGCATACCGTGAGGACCAAATTAGATGAAATCAAGTTTTTAGTTGTAGTTTTTTTTCATTGCCTCTAGAGCTAGCACTATTCTAATATTTAATATTCCCTGGGGATGGAACTTACCTATCCCAACTCAATAACAGTGATGAGTCTCTTTCATTGATATCAGCAATGAATAAGCATGTCTGGCATTGCCTCGTAATGTTTCTTCTTAATCTACTTACATTGCCTCTATTTTAGTAATACTATAATCTTCCGATGAAGTATTTATTGTTTCCCTTCTTAATAGTTTTGAAAAGGCACTGTGTTTTAGATGATATTTTCTTGCAGATACTCCAAGTATCACAGCTAAACTAATCAGTGAACAAAAAGATGACAAAGAAAAGAAAAACCATGAAGAGAAAGAAAAAGTTAAGGCAGAAAATGGATTTCAGGACAATTACAGTGTTGTTGTTGCCTCTGGTATGTTTTCTGTTTGTTTTTTTTTGTGTGTGTGTGTGATTTTGATTTTGTTTGATTTCTATAAAATATAACAAGCTAAGGAATTTCATATAATAAAATGATTTGTAGTGATGGTTTATATTAGTATGAGGTGTAAATATATTGCAACAAAAATCCATTATGATTTGACGGTGGAATTATTATTTTATGACTAACACTTATTTTATTTCATCAGATATTGAACATGTGTGTATATTTTAGGTATTCCATTAAAGCTTGACAGTGTACAGAGAATTAATACTCTTATAAGTCCATTGAGTGTTAAGACATTTTTTGAAATAAACTCTTTGTTTAAAAAAGCAAAAGATCAAACTGAAAAAGTATTCACTATTAAGTTTTCTTTTACAATGAGTTCCTCTTACAAAATTAGAAAATACAAATAATTTTTAAAAATTTGTTAGAAATGGGTTTTTAGCCATTAGGTGGGAGAAGAAGAAGAAATGTCAAGGATAATTTCCTTAACATATTTTAGTTCGAAAGAGAAGGCTCGGCATAGATAACTGTATTCCTCAATTAGATGCCTAATAAGAGACCTTTGTCTTTTTGTGTAATCTGTGTTGTCTCTGATAAAAATTAAGAATACAAGATTTCTTTCATGTTCTTGTACAAAGTACAACTAGTAAATGGATGGTAGCATGTACCTTAGAGTTATAGCAGCTAGCAATATTTTTTAGTTTCTTGAAAAGTAATTACAAATGTAAAGCAAAATTTATAGTGTGTCATGAAGGACAAATAGAGTTGAGAGATTAGATATTAGACTGGAAGAAATATTTCTAACTCATGGCATAGATAGGTATGTGGTGCTTTATATTAAAAAATATCTTAAATACATGTATTCCTACTTCATATAGTGTATGCTATATAGAATCTTATTGATTTTTTTCTTTTAGGACTGAAATCCCAATCTAAACGTGCTGTGTCTACTACACCACCTCGCCCACCATCAAGGAGAGGGAGGATAATGCCTGATAAGATAGGAAGTGCTTCTTCAGGAGCAGAGACTGCCAACAAAATAATTACTGTCCCAGTGTTTCATCTATTTCACAAACTCTTGGCAGGTAATCTTCACAATGAGAACAAATCTAAGAAATTCAAATAATCAGCTAAATATATGGTGAATCAGTTAATCCAATTTAAAATATTTACTGAACATGAGAATCCTTTTTATAAGCTCTCTGGAACCCCTGTATTTCTTTATTCCATCCTGTTCTTCCTATTGAATATTTTTCTCCACCCCAATATTTTTCCCACTTAGATTAAGCTTCCTGTTTATTACGGTGACTTTGAGATTGCATTATGAGATTATTTTATTAAAGCCATTATAGTTGAGGTATAATAATTACTAGTATCTTTTCAGAGGATATTTGCAATCTAAAGAGAGAGGCTTATAAACAAGAAATTTCACTGATGAGGTAAATGAGTTATTGAAACTTGATCAATATTGTTACCTCCAAGACAAGTGAGAACCTGAAAAAAGAATATTTTGGGCTTTTTAAAATTATAAAGTTGCTTATTTCCTGTTATACTCACTACCTAGATTTTGCTGTCAATGTGCCATAAAATGATCAGAGTTATAAATTTATATATTTATAATGGTATACAGCCATGCCCACTCATTTACGTATGGCCTGCAGCTGCTTCAGGCTAAAATTGTAGAGTTAGTAGTTGCAACAGAGATCATATGGCCCACATAGCTCAAAATAAATACTATCTGATCCTTTACAGAAAATGTTTGCCAGTGCCAGATTTATAAAGATGTCTGTTGTTTTGTTTCTATTGCCCATGACTCAAAAGATCTTGGTGGGATTTGGTTAGTGACTGATTAACACTGTTTACAGACATTGTTGTTCACACATGTTAGAAATGAGTACAATTTGTGAAAATTGTCATGGGCTCATTTTAAATTGTTTTGAAATTGATGTCCTAATCAAACTTTTGCTGGTAATTTAGTAAAGACAATAAGTAATTGAGTAAATTGAACCAAGTACATGTCTCCTTGGATTCCAAGTTTAATTTAGTTATGTCATTTTTAGGTCAGCCATTGCCAGCTGAAATGACACTGGCCCAGCTTTTAACTCTCCTTTATGATCGAAAACTTCCTCAAGGTTACCGCTCAATAGATTTGACTGTTAAATTGGGATCAAGAGTTATCACAGACCCAAGTCTGTCAAAAACAGATTCTTTTAAAAGACTACACACTGAAAAAGGTATGTGCATAATACTCCATTAAACTTATAGTATGTTATATGAGGAAGCAGGGATTTGTATAGCTAATGACTTAACTGACCTGTGTTTTTGTTACATCAACTTAATAAGATATCATTTTTCTTTATGACAATAAAAATTGTTATTATTTCTGTTGGAAATTAAGTCTTAATTCTTTCAAGAGCTGAGCTGAGCTGTCAGGGGTCCAAAAAGTAGCTGATTAAGACAAGTCAAAATGAAAGCAACAGCCAAGCCTGTAATTACGTACTGTGATAGTATAATCAATAGTCTAACCCAGAGAAAGTGCTGGCTCCCCTTATTCCATTTTTCCCTAAGGAATGGCACCTCCAGGCAAGGGTCAAGAGGAAGCCTTGAACAAAGGCTTCTACAGAGGCAGGTGGAAGGGACAGGGGCAGGTTTAGGATTGGGAAAGTACTTACAGTGGATAAGTGTCTTCAAGGTCTCCCCCTCACCCCTAATAAGATGATGTCAGTGCAGGTGTCTGAGAATGGCTTCAACCTTCGGAATGCGTGTGGAACTCCCTTCAGAGCTGCAGTGTACTGGCTGTGCACCAAGTCTGTGTGGTGGGCAGCTTGCGCCTTTGAAGCCTCGTAGGTAAAGCCTTTGTAATTGCCTGAAAAATCACACATAGATTTATAGCCAGGAGCCAAACTCCACAAATTCCTCTTACAGCATCCCTTACATTATGGGTATTGTGCTTTCCTAGTGAGAACCCCAATTTAGAAGTTAGAATTTACTGGTAATTAATATTGAGTGGTGTAGTCATTCTTTATAAAGACTTTTTTTCTTCAAACAGAATTGAGACTATACATTTTTTTTTTCTTTTATTAAAAATTGATTGGAGTATATCCATTCATATATAAACATACATAAACAATAAGTGTGTAGTAAAAGTTGTGAACTTAAAAAACAAACATACATAACATCTTACAGGCCCTCATACCTCACCATACCACCAACATCTTGCATTGTTGTGAAACATTTTTAACTAATGATTAAAGAGCATCCTCAAAATATTACCACTAACCAAAGTATCTTACATTTGGTATATTTTTCCCCTAACCTACCCTATTATTATTATTATTATTATTATTATTATTATTATTATTTTATATCATTTATACATGAACATGCATAAACAATAAGTGTATAGTAAAAGTTGTGAACTTACAAAGCAAACATGCATAACATCATACAGGGATCCCATACATCAACCCACTACCACCTTGCATTATTGTGAGACATTTGCTAAAAATTATGAAAGAATATTATCAGAATCTTTCTGCTAACTATAGTCCTTACCTTAGGTGTATTATCCCCTACCCCACCCTATTACATTAGGTGTATTATCCCCTATTACACCCTATTACATTAGGTGTATTATCCCACCCTATTACATTAGGTGTATTATCCCCTATCCCACCCTATTATTATTTTTTAAATATGTTTGTATGACAGAAGTTGTAAACTTAAGAAACAATCATGCACATGTGCAGAATTCCCTGAACACCCCTCTATCAACACACCACACTGTGGTGGAACATTTTTTATGGATTATAAGATAATACCAGATTATTACCAGGTCCATAGTTTATATTTGGCACACTTTTTCTATATTCCCGCATTATCAACACAGTACATCTTTGGCATAGATGCATGAATATTACATTATTACTGTTAACCACAGTCCATAGGTCACTCCAGTTGTAGTTTTCCCATGCTTCTCCACTTTCCCATCACCCTGCAATAGTGATGTACATCTGCTCTAGCTCACAAAGGACACTCTTGCATCTGTACCATCAACCACAATTCTCATCCACTTCTGGGTTTACTGTGCTATTCAGTCCCTAGATTATGCTCTACCTTTCTGTCAATTGGCATTTACATCCCTAGACTACCCTTTTCAGCCACATTCTCATTTATAAACCAGCTGTAACTCACTATAATGTGTTACCATCAACTCTGTACATTTCCACACTTTCACAGTAAAGTTAATTAAAACTTCTACATGCATTAAACATCAGTAGTCCATCTCATTCTTCCTCTTATTTCCTTTAAGAATCCACCACCTCCCACCAGGTCTTGAAGATATTTTCCTACATTTTCCTACATTTTCTAGAAGCTTTATGGTTCTTAATTTTATATTTAGGTTTTTGATCCGTTTTGAGTTAATTTTTGTAGAAGGTGTGAGATAGGGGTCCTCTTTCCTTCTTCTGGCCATGGATATCCAGTTCTCTCAGCACCATTTGTTGAATGGACTGATCTGCCCGAGCGGGGTGGGTTTGGTAGGCCTGTCAAACCAGTCAAATCACTTGACCATAGATGTGAGGGACTGTTTCTGAACCATCAGTTTGGTTCCATTGGTCTATGTGTCTGTCTTTATGCCAGTACCATGCTGTTTTTACCACTGTAGCTAGGTAATATAATTTAGTCTGGAGGTGAGAGTCCTCCAACTTCGCTTTTCTTTTTAAAGATGTTTCTGCTACAGGACCCCTTACCCTTTGAAATAAAATTAATAATCATGTTTTCCAATTATTTGAAAAATGCTGGTAGAATTTTTATCAGTATTGCATTGAATCTGTATATCAATTTGAGTAGAATTGACATCTTTTCTTTTTCTTTAGAATTGACATCTTAATGATATTTAGTCTTTGAATCTGTGAGCATAAAGTGTTCTTCCAAGTATTTAGATCTTTTTTGATTTCTTTTAACAATGAGTTGTAGTTTTCTGAATACAGGTGCTTTACATTGTTGGTTAAGTTTATTCCAAAATAT
The DNA here is from genome assembly GCA_029593785.1 of Cabassous unicinctus. Lineage (NCBI taxonomy): Eukaryota > Metazoa > Chordata > Mammalia > Cingulata > Chlamyphoridae > Cabassous > Cabassous unicinctus. The sequence goes on from JAQZBX010075898.1 coordinate 13,118, forward strand.
TTGGGTTTTATCTGTCATATTTTATTTTCACCACTCTTTTTTTTTAAACAATTCATTGAAGTGTATCATTCATACATGAATTTACATGCACTATAAGTGTTTAGTAATCATTGTGAACTTCCAAAACAAACATACAAAACATCATACAGGGCTCCCACACATCACCCCATCACGAATACTTTACATTGTTGTGAAACATTTGTTAACAAATTATGAAAGAGCATCGTCAAAGTATTGCTACTAACTATAGTCCGTATCTTACTCCCCTATACTTTTTTTTAAGAATTTATTTATTTATTTATTTACTTTTATACATTTTTGCCCCCCAGCCCCGTTTTTGCTGTTTTTGTGTCCATTCGTTGGGCAACTCTCTGTGTCCATTTCCTACCCTCTCATCATCCTTCTCCTCCTGTCTTCAATGGGATTCGATCCTTGGAACCTCCGATGTGGGAGAGAGGCATCCTACTGCCTGCACCACCTTAGTTCCTGGTTTTTCGGCACATCTCGTCTTGGCTCTCCCTTGCATTACACTCCTTTTACATCATCATCTTGCTCCGTGGCTCGCAAGGCCTGACGGCACACCTGCCTTCACCACTCTTTTGACACTTTTAATTACTTTTACTGATATAATCTTCATTTCTAGACTCTCTTCCAAGCCTCTCTTTCCTGTCTTTTCTTTTCAGGCAATAGCACACCCTTTAGTATTTCCTGCAAAGCCGATCTCTTTGTTACAAACTCTCTCAGTTTCTGTTTATCTGTGAATATTCTAAACTTACCCTCATTTTGGAAAGACAATCTTGCCAGATATAAGATTCTTCACTGTCTTTTTGCCTCCATGGTTTCTGATGAGAACTTGACCCTTAATCTTATTGGGTATCCCTTGTATGTTATGCATCCTTTTTCTCTTGCTGCTCTCAGAATTCTCTCTTTCTCTTTGGCATTTGACCTTCTGATTTGTATGTGTCTCAGAATTGGTCTTTTCGGAATTATTCAGATGGGAGTACGTTGTGCTTCTTGGACATGGATATCTTTGTCCTTCAATAGGTTTAGGAAATTTTTGACCATTATTTCTTCCAATATTCCTTCTGCCCCTTTCCCCTTCCATTCTCCTTCTGGGACACCCAAGACATGTATGTTTGCACGTCTCTTGCTGTCGTTTAGTTCCCTGAGACCTTGTTCAATTTTTTCCATTCTTTTCTTCATCTGTTCTTTTGTATGTTTGCTTTCAGAGGCCATTTCTTCAAGTTCACCAGTCCTTTCTTCTGCTTCCTCAAATCTGCTCTTATATGAATCCAGTGTATTTTTCATTTCATTTATTACGCTTTTCATTCCCATAAGATCTGCTATTTTTCTATGTATGCTCTCAAGTTCTTCTCTGTGCTCATCCAGTGTCTTCTTAATATCCTT
>JAQZBX010075899.1:0-14528 GCA_029593785.1 Cabassous unicinctus
CATTTGTTTGCTTGTTGTTTGTCTTTTTTGTTTCTAGGAGGTACCAGGAACCAAACCCAGGAGCTCCCATATGGGAAGCAGGTGCTCAACTGCTTGAGTCACATCTGCTCCCCTATCTTTTTTAAAATTTATTGATTATGTCTTATATTTGTTGTTGATATTCTCAGATATGCTTGTTCATATATTTTGCCCACTCAGCTATGTGTTGTTGATTTCTCAATGATTCACAGGGACTTTTTGTATTTTCAGGATACTAATCTTTTATTGATTACCTTATTGAGGATATTCTCTCTAGTTTGTGGCTTGCCTTTTCACTTTTTAAATAGTGTCATTTGATGAACATAAGCTTATAATTTTAACAGGCATATTTACCAATAAATCTCTTCCTATAAGATTTGTAGATTTTTAGCCTCATTTAAGAAATTCCTTTCCCATATTATCTGCCAGATCATAAAAATAGTCTCTATTTTCTTCTAAAAGTTTCCATGTTCATATTTAAGTCCTTAATCGACTGGGAATTTATTGTAGTGTATGTGGTGAGGTAGGTATACAATTTCAAATTTTCCATATGAATAACCAAGTGTCCCAGCACCATTTGTTCAAGGACTGTCTTTGCCTCCTGCTCTGAAAGGCTACCTCCACTGTACAGCACGTGTCCTTATAGGCAGAGCCTGTTCTGGGCTTTTTTGTTTTCTTGGCTTATTTGTCCATCCCTGCAACAGTAACTGTGTTTTATTTTAAACATAGGATTTACATATTGCTTGTGATGGGATGTGAGTAAAGCGTGGCAGAGAGAATCAGTGTTGTACCTCTGAAGGCTCTTTCCACATCCCATCATAAATGTCATCAGTGCTTGGCTGATCTGGTTTCAGGAACTTTTATTAAATTTCATCTAATAGATATATATCATTGTGACTTCTTGTTCTTATACATTCATTTTGTATCAAAGGCATTGTTTTGGGTTTTTATCACTTCTGGCATTTGAATGAAATGAAATCGAGTTTAAAAATCTAAGGGATTTTGGGAAACCTAGAGAATGAGAAGTACTTTAGGGACCCTGAAAGTATAACGGTTACAGGAGACAGGGTTTGGTGGTTAGTGAAACTGGATGAGAACGCGAAGTGAGAAAGGAGTTGCTCATAAGCTGGGGTCTCAGGGCCCAAACAGACCCCCAAAATAATTAACATCCGGAAGGTAAAGGAGCCTTATGGCTCTTTTAGCCTGTAGCACACTATGAATACTCAATGAAATATATGGAAATAAAATAAAGGCAGATAAATTTTAACCAGGTAGGATGTAGATTAAAAAATACATAACTCTTGTGAACAGGGATTTTTAGGCTATATATTTTTTTCACCCTCTGTAACTAGGTTTGCCTATCATATGTACTATTTCAATGTGATTTTACATAAACAATATAAAAAACATGATTCTTAACTCCATATTTTAAATTCCTGACTCTTCTCCAGTGGCAATGATCACCTTTGTTGTTCCTCCAAGAAATTTCTTTTCCTGCAGCACTCCCAAATAGCAGGCTCGAGGAAAATTTTAGGGAGAGGTGAATTTGAGAGCCTACCTTCTTTAAATAAGCTAAGCCTGTTAGAAAAAGTGGAGAGTAAGCTCCTAGGACGACATGATTGAAATAGTCAGAAATTGAGCTGTTTTAGCTCAGAGATGACATCTTTCTCTTTGTCCATACCGTCTGGCACGTTTTGTATTTATGTGGTAGTTACTGATCATAATTATACGTAAGAATCGAAGAGTGTGTAGGAAAGCATCTGTCCTAAGAAGAATTGGACCAGGGCCATGGTGCACAGTGCCTGGTTAATTAAAAACCCTGGTCCTTGCTAACATCACCATTCTACTCAACTGAAGCCAGCTGAGGAAATGTGTAGGGAGGTTCAAGACTGCACATGCAATTCAGATCCGCTGTACCCTTGGCCTTCGCCTCCTGCATATGAACAAGTTGCTTCTCTGCTAGCTGGGGCTGCAGAAGTCAATGCTCTTCTGCTTCTCCAGCTGGAATCCCCTCACCCATCAGCTTTAACAAGCATGGAAGAATTGGTACAAACATTTTGTAATGCAGGTGGAGGATTGGGGTCTACATGGCACATCCCTCAGCAAACTAGTTAAAAAAAACACCCATAAATATTTCTGATTTCTCCAATCTTTGGGGCCTACCTGCAATGAGAGAAATTTCTCTCTGGGCCCAGCCTTTCAGGGTCCCTCTCTCAATACCCTGCCTTGATTTTTCTCTTCCTCAGTCTTCAGAGCATCTCAAGTTCTTCTCATTATCTTATGAATAACAGGTTAGTCGCTATCTCTTGTTACTTGATCAGGTCCTGTGGGTTCTTACATCCACTCCAAGGGGCTTATTCATTCATTCAACAAGTGCTTGAGTGTGCACCGTGTCCCAAGCACTGTTCTAGGTCCTGAGCATACAGCAGTGAGCAAAACAGACAGAAATCCCAACCGTCAAGAAGTTTATATTCTAGTGGCAGGAGGCAGAAGAAGATAAATAAAGCAAACCGATAATAATTAAAATGTGTAATATGTCAGATCATGATAAGAGCTATGTACAAAATTGAGGCAGGGGAGGGCTAAGGCAATCTGGGTGGGGAGTGTTGCAGATTTTCATAGAGTGGTTAGGGAACGTTTTGCTGGAAAGGTAACATTTAAGCATTCCTGAAGAAGGTGAGGGAATGAATCATGAACATATATATCTGGGGAAAGAGCATTCCAAGTAAAAGGGAATAGCAAAGGCACAGGCTCTGATGCCATATTTCCACAGCGTTCCTGGCTTGTTTTTTTTTTGGACAGCTAGGAGGACAGGGTGGCTGCAGCTGAGTGAGCAAGAGCGAGAGATTAAATGGAATGAGGTTAGGGATGTGATTTGGGCAAGATGGTAAAGGGCCTTCTCTTATAAAGCTTTGGGTTTTTACGTTGAGTGGGATCGGGAGACAGTGGGAGGATTTTGAGCAGGGACTTGACATGATCTGATGTATATGTTCTAATCTCACTGAGGCTGCTGGGCTGAGAGTAACTATAGACCGTAAAGTGCTGAACCAGGCAAACTGGTTAGAAGGCTAATCCAATAATCCAGGCTAGAAATGACAGTGGCTTAGAGAAAGGTGATCGGGGAGGAGGTGGTGAGAAGTGTTGGATTCTCGATACATTTTGGGGGAATGTTAATAGATTTTGCTGATAATTTGGATGGGGGAGCGGGAAAAAAAGAGGATGGGAGTAAAAGATGATGCTAAGGTTTTTCACTTGAATAGCTGGAAGAATGGCTTTTCATCTACAGAGATGGGGGGTCTCTGGGGGCTGTGGTGGAAGAAGGCCAGGGATCTGATTTTGGACATATTAAGTTTGAGACACCTATTAAATTTTTCAGGTGAGAGGTTGACTGGGCACTTGGGTATATGAAGTTCAGGGAAGAGGTCTGGTCTCGAATTATTAGTTTGGGGTTTCAACATACAAATAATCGTTAAAAGTGTGAGAGTCATTGAGATCAGTAGGGTGGCTGGTATAGTCCAAGGACATGAGATTCAAAATGATCAGAATAGTTCATCTAAACAAATAAGATGCTCTTCCTAAAGTGGATGTCTCCTTACACATTACTCTGGTAGGGTTGGGGACACATAAGACCCTATGTGATCTGACCCATAGTTCCTCTCTGACCAGTCTCCTACTCCTCTAGCCCTTGCGCTTTTTTTTCCTGACATACCATCTTTGTTTGCTGTTCCTTGAATATGCCATACATACTCCAACTTTTTGGCTTTGGCACTTGCCGTTCCTTCTACCTGAAAAGTATTGTCCCCATATGTATGCATGGTTTACTCACTTATTTCTTTCAGGTCTCTCTTATGTATTAGTTACCTCCTGCTGCATAACAAATAACTCCAAAACTCAGTGGCCTAAAAATGACAACAAACACTTATTATCTCATATTTTCTGTGGACCAGGAATTTGCAAAGCAGTTTAGCTGGGTGGTCTAGCTAAGGGGCCCTCCTAAAGTGAATGTCTAGACATCAGCTGAGGCTGCCGTCATCTGAAGGCTTGACTGGGGCTGGAGGTTCCCGTTCCAAGGTGGCTCATTAAAATGTCTGACAAATTGGTGCTGTTGGTGGGAGGCCTCAGTTCCTCCCCACGTATCCTCTCCCAAGGTTGCCTGAGTATCCTCATGACATGGTGGCTGGTTTCCCCTGGAATGAGTGATCCAAAAAAAGAGAACTGGAAGCTTCGGTGGTTTTTATGACCAGCTCCAGAAGACAGACATCTTCACCTCTGCTGAGCTCTCTCACATGGAGACCAGCCCTGATGCACTGTGGGGAGGTCTTCCTTCCTCAACACTTCACATCCCTTTTATCCTGCTTCATTTTTCTCCATAGTGTTTATCACCACCTGCCAGGTTCTCAGTTTAGTGTCTGTGCCCCTTTCCTAGAACACAAGTGCCCTGAGAATAGGAATGTGTCTGCTTGGTTTCCTGCTGTGCCCTTGGCTCCAAGAACAATACTGGGCCCATACCAGGGGCTCAACATTATATGCTGAACGACGAATGAATGGGCAGCAACTTGACCTTATTTTATTTCTCCTAATGGTCACCTTGGGGGCCAGGATTGTTCTTACTTTAGGTAAACGTGGTATTCATTATACCCCGGCATGAATTCTAAAATCAGCCACGAAACAGAAATATTTTTTTAAAGCCCAATTTATGTAGTGCTTGTGTTATTAAATTCTAATGCATTATTTAAAAATTAACACATTGAAATATAATAAGCCCACTGATTTTAAGGTTACTCCAGCCTGAGCAATATACTGTTGGGCACCTGGAAATCTTGGGACTCTTTTTTCCTGCCCAAGAGTGAGACTTCTGTATCTTTGTAGACAAGTGGAAAGACCATGTAATGACTACTTGTGATGAAATACTATGTGTGTTTTTGTGTGTGATATAATAAAAGGGAGAGAACAAGACTGGAAGGAAATACATTTCTGTATATTCCAATTATTCTACCATGTTCACGCATTGACTTACATAGTTAGAAACAAAAGAGTTATGAACAATGAAATAAAAAGAAAGGAAAATAATTTTAAGTTGCATAAACTCATTCACATCTGTGTTCTGCTTCTACTGACTCATTAGCTATTTAATCTCTCTGAGCCTTGGCTTCCTGCTCTGTAGATGGGAGACAATAATATGGACCTTAACCTTGATTTAAGTAGAAAATGACTCAATGTTGAAGTGTGTTGGTTCATTCTTGTAGCCTTTAGCAATGTCCTGAAAGAAAAGGACAACTTTTAGTCCAAGCTGGCTCTTATAAGGAGGAACATGATATAACCTTGCTGGGCAGAGTCCTTTCTGTTTGCAGAACCGGGGACAGCCAGATTGGCTGACCAAGGTCATCACTTCACTGCCAAGAAAGGGAGTTCCTGCCAGTGTTCTCTGCCTGAATACAGCATAAGCTAAGGACTGGTTGTGCTGGGTTGTTCTCCCTATTTATTTCTATCCAAAAAGGAGTCGACTGTGGTCACCTTCTTTTCTTTCTACCATTGTTCTGTTGAGTATGGTGTATTGGAAATACTTAGGTTGATCATTTAGTCTTATGTTGCCAGACTCTGAGAAGTTACACCTGGACCTGACTCAGAGGAATGCACGTTCCCCAGCGGTGTTGGACTCAGAGCTAGATGTAGTAAAAGGGCGAGACTTCTGGTTATTTCTCTTGTAAAGCATCTTGGTCCATAATAAATGCTCAGTTGGGCAACAGCTACCATCATCGTCATTATTATTAATGCCATTATTTTCTCTTCCTTTGCAGTAAAATAGACATTGCCATTAATCTCAGTTCACATTAATCTCACTTCCATCTGGGCTTGTGGCCTGAGCCCCCATAGAAACATGTTATTGCTCACAGCCAAGGTTTTCAAAAAGCAAGAGCAACTGGCAATCAGCATACATTCAGCCAACATGATGCTGGGAGAATCTAAGTCAGTAGGCATAAATTAGCTACAATCTGATATTGATGGACTCATAATTCTAATCAAAGTAGAGTAAGAACACAGGGGATTTAGAAAGGCAGATCAATAAACAAGAAACCCCACTGGAAAAACAACAGTGTAATGATTGGACTTCCCAGCTATGGCCTCTTTCCCATCCTCCTGAGATGTATCAGTACTCTATCCCCTCTTTCTCCTTTCACCATCCTCCTGCTGGTCTCCCTTTTCTGGCTGCCTCCCTGTGTGTGTTTCCCTCAGAGTCTTTCCTTGTATGCCCCCATCCCTCACATTTTGTATGGACTTGACAGATTTTTCAGAGCGTTTAAAATCTGTTGATCTATATCTACTGCTATTAATAAGAGGAAAAGCTTTCAGACTCGAGTGGCTTTACAAAGACCATCATTACATTTAATTGTCTGGACTTGGGGGAAAAAAGGGTGAAATCCCTTTCCTCAAAAGTACCAAATCCAAATCCTTGCTACTAACCTACACTCAGCCTAAAGCAAGCTCCCATATTTTGTTGGTGGAAACAGAGCCATTCTCACTAAATTGTAAAGTTATAATGGGTTCTCCTTGGCCCCATACTATGTCATTTAAAGATTTGTACTAGTTGTTCAGTTTAAACAGGTAAAGACATTTCACATCGCAATTTCTGAATTCTCTCGAAAATTCACAAGGTCTCCTAACACTTGGCCCGTGTTTTCCTAGGCTAAGGGCTGCTGGAGCTGGGTGGGGGCTTCCCTCTAGGTGGACTTGAGCCACAGTCCCTACCTGGACCACTTTGGGCATTCCCGGTGCCTGCCCAGCTTCTGCTGGCATTTCCGTGTGTGACCTCATTGTTAGACAAAGTGCCCTGTAGTTTCTCTTTGAACACTTGTCACCATCTTCCTGAAGCAGACTTGAGAACTGAGCTGTGTACGGAGACTGGTGGGGGGTACATTAACTATGACAAAAAAGCTGAGGTCATTTATTCATTATTCATTCAATCATTCACTTTGGCTACTCTGTTTTCTCTCCACCATTGCCTAGTGCTTCATTTACTTTTTAAAATAGACATTAAAAGAAATTCAAACAGTACCAAAAGATCTATGGAAAAAGTAAGTATCCCCTTACATGAAATACCTAGAATATGCAAATTCATAGAGACAGAATATAGATCATAGGTAACCAAGGGTGAGAGTGGGGAATGGGGATTTATTGCCTAATGGGTAGAGTTTCTCTCTGGGGGTGATGGAAAAGTTTTGGGAATGGATGTTGGTGATGGTGACACAACATTGTGAGCGTAATTAATACCACTGAATTGTATACTTGAAAAAGGTTAAAATGGGATATTTTATGTGGTATATGCATTACCATAATAATTAAAAAAAACAACAAAAACAAGCCTATCTCTTTCTCCAATCTCCTAGTTCTATTCCCCAAGCCTCCTCTGTTACTAGTTTCTTATATATTACTTCCCAAGATAGTCTATGCATGTAGACAGGTTAACATATATTCCCTTTATGTTAAAAGAAGCAGTGGAAAACTATATACTGTCTTGCATCTTTTTTTTTCACTTGATATATCTGTGGATTATGCCATATCAGCATAGATTTGTCTTGTTCTTTCTAAAACCTGCATAATATTCTGTTTTAGTCACGTACTACGGTTTGTTTCAATTTATCGAAGGACCTATAACTTGTTTTTAATCTTTTATGATTACAAGCAAGTCTGCAATGAACATCCTGTACAGGTTTGAGGGTGGGGGTAAATGTGCCAGCAGAGCTGTTGAATGCACTTCTAAAAGTGGAATTGCTTGGTCAAAAAGTACAAGCTGTGGGAAGCAGATGTGGCTCAAGTGGTTGGGCTCCCATTTGCCATATGGGAGGCCCCGGGTTCGATTCCTGGGGCCTCCAGGTGAAGGCAAGCTGGCCTGCTCAGTGTGGGCCGAGATGGCACAGCAAGATGATGCAACAAAGGGAGACAAGCAGACACAGGAAAACACACAGCAAATGGACACAGCGAGCACAGGTAGCAGGGGGGGATAAATAAATAAATAAAAAATAAAGCTTAAAAAAAAACCAACAACTACAAACAGTGGTGTGCTAGAGTCAGCTCACAGAGGCTGTGTTCAGTGACATCATATTGTGGTAACTTAAAAATGGCCATAGTGAAAGAATTTACACCATGGAAACTGGCAATCATTACAAACCAGGGCTTCTCTACTCCGTCCTGGAGAGCTAGTTGTTAAACATTTACCAGCACATCATTGAGTATAAGCATTTAAAATTTTGACAGATTTTCCAGATTTTCCTCCAAAGAGGTTGTGCCAAATCTTCATTCCCACCAGGAATGAATGAAAGTGCTTTCGGAGGGATAATTCTGACCATGATGATTCATCATACAGAATGTTAGTGTACACCAGTTACTTCCTAGATTATTTCTATGCCTCTGGGAGGATACATTTATATTCTTGCTGAGATCTTCAAATGAAGCCAACACTTGCAAACCATTTTATGGCTCTATGCTCCCACTACTGAGGTGAATAGTTGTTGGTGAAACTTACCAGCTATTGATGGAAATGAAAGGAATTCAAATGTCTTATACTTGGGCTTTAATTTTCCTGTGACAATGCCAATTTGTTTAAAGGCATGGCCAAATCCCACTGGCAATGCTTTAGTAGACTAGATGTGCTGCTTGAGTCTTTTGTGGACCCCAGAAAAGTATGTTCTTAAGCTAAACCATTCTTGTGCATGTAAACCTATTGTACGTGGGACCTTTTGGTTAGATTTGGTTAAGAGACCCTTAGATTAGATCACTTCAGTTAGGAGCCTTTGATTAGATTGTGGGACTCAGGATGGGTCCTAATCCTCTTACTGGAGTCCTTTATAAATGAAGGACTAGAAGCAGAGACACAGATAAAAACCCCAGAAAGAGAAAGAGAGGTCCTGGAGGCTGGAGGCTGGAATCAGTGGAGCACAGAGGCACATAAAGAGGCCCTGGAGAGGCTAGGCCTCTGGAACAGCTTGAAGCAAAGAGATGAGGCCTGGAGGAGAGCGGAGAGGCCAGAAGACTGGTAGTGAGACAGCCATGTGCCTGATCGCCCACAGCTGAGCTCAGAGAGAAAGTGAACCTGGAAGAGAAAGCAGAGACTGGCTGCCATTGTGCCTTGCCATGTGGCAGGAGTCCAGGATTGTCAGCAGCCGACCTTTGGTGAGACAGCATCTCTGAGGATGTCTTGATTTGGACATTTTCACAATCCCAGAACTGTAAGCTTTCAACTTGATAAATTCCCATTATAAAAGCCAACCCATTGCATTGGCAACCTTTAGCAAATTAAGACAATAGATAAGAAAAACATTTAAATAAAAGTGACTTATAATCTTTGAATTTATAATTAATGCTATTGACATACATTAATTTCAGTCCTCAAAAACAGTTTAGATAATAAGTAGATTAAACATTCATCTTGAAATTTTACACCAAGGCTATCCAATAGAACTTTCTGCAATATTGGAACTTTCCTAAATCTGCAATATCCAATATAGTAACCACTGATCACATGTGGCTACTGAACACTTAGAAATGTGGCTAGTGACTGACTAGCCAAAACTTTAAATATGTCATCCACAGCCTTTTTGCCTCCATGGTTTCTGATGAGAAATTGGTACTTAATCTTATTGAAGTTCGCTTGTACATGACACATTGCTTCTCTCTTGTGGCTTTCAGAATTCTCTTTATCTTTGGCATTTGACAGTTTGATTATAATATGCTGTGGTGTAGGCCTATTTGGATTTTTTTTTTGAGGTACTGGGACCAGGGATTGAACCTGGGACCTCATATGTGGGAGGCTGGAGCTCAACCACTGAACCACATTGGCTCCCCTGAGTTGGCTCCCTCGTCTGTTTGCTTGTTGTTTGCTTGTTGTTTGCTCATTTTTGTTTTTTTTTGTTCTTTGTCTGCTCACTGTTTTTTTGCTCATTGTCTGCTTATTGTTTTTGCTCATTTTCTGCTCATTTTTCTTTAGGAGGTACCAGAAACTGAACCTGGGAACTCCATTGTGGGAGGTGGGTGCTCAACTGCTTGAGCTATGTCCACTCCCCGCTCATTTGCTTTTGCTCATTGTCTGCTCATTGTTTTTGCTTGTTGTCTGCTCATTGTTTGTTTTCTTTAGGAGGCACTGGGAAATGAACCTGGGACCTCTCATGTGGGAGGTGGGCACTCAACTGCTTAAGCCACATCAGCTTCCTGGCCTATTTGGAGTTACCCTGTTTGGAGTTCATTGAGTGTCTTGGATGTGTATACTCAGGTCTTTCATTAGATTTGGGAAGTTTTCAGCCATTATTTCTTTGAAAATTCTCTCTGCCCCCCTCTATTTTTCTGCTGCTTCTGGGATTCCCTCAATGCATATATTGGTATGCTTGATAGTATCCCTCAGGTTACTCAGGCTCTGTTCACAGTTCTTCATTCTTTCTTCTACTTAGACTGAATGATTTCAATTGTTTTATCTTCAAGTTCACGGATTCTTTCTTCTGCTCACTCTAATCTCTATTGAATCCTTCTAGGGAATTTTAAATTTCTATTACTGTGGTCTTCAACTCTGATTCCTTTTCATAATTTCCATCTCTCTATTGACATCCTCTTTGTGTTTATCTACATTTTCATGATTTCCTTTAGCTCTTTGTCCATGTTTTCCTTTAGCTCTTTGAACATATTTTTTAGAAGTCTTTGTCTGGCATGTCCAAGGTCTTGTCTTCCTCACTGATGGTTTTTAATGCTTTAATCTTCTTTGCTTGGGCCATCATTATTTTTTCTTTGTATGTTTTGTAACTTTTTGTTGAAACCTGTACTTTTTATATTTTAATGTGTTATTGCTGAAATTTAGACTCTGAGGCATCTATTCTTTAAGCTTGTATGCAGTTAAGGTTATGACAGGGTTTTCCTTGAATGCTAATAACATTCTAATACAAAAAAGGATAAAAAGAAAACACCTTTCCCAGTCTTTGCAGACTGACCTGTGCCAGTGCTCTCCTTCAGTGCTTATCCATACAATGAACTTAGAGAATGGCTCCAGGTCAAAGCACAGGGTCCTCCCTGATCCTTTCTGAGCATGCCTCTTGTCTTGGGCATGCATATGTGGCCCTAGGAACGCCCCCATTTACACTGATATGACTGTCCCTTCTTCCCCAGTTAACAGGGAAGTTCACAGAGCTCTGCTACAGAGTGCTGGGGATAGGAGTGCTAAGGTGAGAGGACCAGAACTGGGTGACCACATGGAGATGGGTGGAGTCAGCCTAAAACCTTCCAAGTCCAGCACTAGACTACTGTGTGGAAGTGTATCCTCCATCTTCAGGCTGTCTCCTGCCATTTGATTAAACATGTGGCATGGGCCCATGTCAACAACCCTTCCTGTTGCTGATGGGTCTTTCATCAATTGTTGCCTATGGATCTTGTAACAAAAGGAGGCCCACCCATATCATGGAACTTTGCAGGGCTTTAGTTAAACAGTCAGGCTTAGATGTGCTGGATTGTTCTGTCATCAACTTGGTTAAGCTGGGAACTCTGCTTCCCAGAATTACTTTCTGTTTATGGTTCTGGGTTAGAGTTGGCCAAAAAAGGAACTTGCATGAAATTTGAGAGGCAGAAGGCAAGCATTGGACATCCCTTTCTGAAGGTCTTTTCACAGTCACATGCAGTGAGAGTCATAATCAGAGGGAGTTCCAGCTTGTCCTCAACTATCCTCCACTCTGCAGTCAGCTCTCCTTCCCATCTGCTCACCCTGCTGACCAACAGCTGATTGGCAGCAGAACCCCAAGATGGTAGCTGCACAGGGCAACAGCTTCTCATAAGCTCCTCCACCAGCTCCCTGTCATGGTCTCACTTTAGTGGCTGGACATCTCTGGCTTTTCAGATTTTCCTACAGGCTCTAACTTGTCCACTACTGCCAGTGCTTCTGGAGGGTTGATTGAGTGACACTTTTTCTTTTCTGGACCTTCACTTCAAGCTTCTCCCATGATTGGTCTAATTCCTTAAAACTCCCCTTATCCTACCACACCCCGAGTGGCTCTGCTTCTCTGACTAAAACCCTGACTGACATACCAGCCCATGTGAGCCCTTCAAATCAGAGGCTGATTTCCTTGATATCCAGAGGAACCACAAAAATGTCGGGAAGAAGGCTTAAATCCTGCTACTTGGGAGGGTATAGAGTGGGGAGATCCTCCCCATTAAAACTGTTTACAATATTTTCTTGGCAACTTCCTACCGCTTCTGTCTCCGTGAACCACAAAGACAAACTCCAGCCTTTACTTGCCAAATTCTGATTAAGATCCTTCAGTGACGTGTTCTCTAGGCATCCTGGATCTCCCACCCCCAACCACAGAGCTTTTCCCTCTGTTGTAACAGACTGTTTACTTGTCTGCACCCCCTGCCTCACTGCCCGAACCAGAGGCTGCACACCATCCCTCCAGTTCACTGTCTGTCCCCAGTGCCTGACACTGAGAGTAGGAACTCGATAAAGATTTGCTGAATGAATGAAGGAATGAAAGAGGGGCCTTTGAATTAATGTGACTTCACTGTGGTGGGCTTGAGGGGTGTAGCAGACCCTGTCGGTGCTCTGACCAGGTGCGCTTGCTCTCTTTTACCTTTTCCGTGTGTCCCTCCCTCGGGCTCAGTGTGTTTTTGTTTCCAAAGGCCCACACCTTCTGCTCTTCTTCAGAGGATAGTTCTCAAGCTACTGGAGCCTGTCAAAATTGCCTGGTAGTTTATGTCTCCTTAAGGCAGTTCTTAGACAATGATTGACTGGTGCAGTTGTCATGGAAGCTCTGAAGGTCAACTTACTCCAGAGCCCCTTTGGGAATCAGGAGAGAGCTTCCCTGTAGGGGAGCTTGTGTTCTTGGGAGAACTCCCATCCTAAATCACCAATGTGTGAATCTCGGCCTCAGGAGAAACTAACCTAAGACCATGGAGTATCTAAGAAAACATTGGCTTTCAACCTGGTTTGCCAAGGTTCTGCAAAGTTCAAGCTACCTCCCCTTTCTGGGCAGGACCCTAGTTTCATTCTTTTGATGCCACTGAAATTGCAGTCACTAATTTCACTTGTCCTTTACCCCTTGCTAATGAAAGCAAAAGATACAGTCTTATTAGTCTGCATCTAATTAGGAGAACAGAAACCTTTCTAGGTTTTCAAATAGAGAGTTGCTTATAATGGTGTTAGAAGGGCTAGAGGAAAAAAACTGGGCAGATAAGGTTTCCCAAAGATTAGTATCTGCAGGAAGCTGCTACCACCTCTGGGTCAGAAAGGGCATCAGAGTCCACAGTGTGTTTTTGTTGGAACCAAGTACCTGGGCAGAAACCCAGAAGCCTGCACTTGCCTACAGCTACTCTGGCCTCCGCTGCTGTGGCCCCTGTCCTCACTCTTTTTTGTGCTTTTATTTTTTATTTTTATTTTTTAGGAGATACTGGGGATTGAACCCAGGACCTTGTACATGGGAAGCAGGCGCTCAACCACCAAGCTACATCTGCTCTCCAGTGAGAGGTTTTGTTTGTTTGTTTGTTTGTTTGTGTTTTTAGGAGTGTAGCAGTTTGGCATTATTTATGAATTCCAAAAATAGATGTTGGATCATGCTTGTAAACTGGTCTGTTCCTCTGGGTGTGATTAAGTTATGATTAGGGCTTTGCTTGGGCCACGTCAGTAGGATGTTGAGTCCTCGCCCCTTGTGGGCAGGGACTCAGAGATAAAACTACATGGCAGAGCAGAGGAGTTAGTTGGAGTTTTGATGTTGGAATTTTAATGCTGAGTTTTAATGCTGGAGCCTGGGGAAGTAAGCACACAGAGGAGCTTGGTCATGAGGAAGGAGAGAGGGACCCGGGAAAAGAGCCATTCGCCTGATACTTTATAGCTTGCCTTGTGGAGGAAACAGAGGAGCTGAGCCCAGAGAGAAATGGAGCCCTGCAAAGAGAGGAACCCAAGAAGTCTGAACCCTGGCAAACGTCAGCAGCTGTCTTGCTCCAATACGTGGCAATAGACTTTGGTGAGGGAAGTAACTTATGCTTTATGGCCTGGAAACTGCAAAGTTCTACCCCAAATAAATACCCTTTATAAAAGCCAACAGATTTCTGGTATTTGCATCAGCACCCCTTTGGCTGACTAATACAAAGGGCACCAGGATCAAACCCAGGACCTTGTACATGGGAAGCAGGTATTCAACCATTTGAGCTTCATCTGCTCCCCTGCCCTCACTCTTGCTCCTGCCTCTGCAAGAAGTACAGCCAAATCTCAGGAAAAAAAAAAAGACTTCTTTCCTCTCACCTTCCAAACTCCTGCCAATGCCTCCCATTGGTAGCATCTGACAGGATGCCAACCGGAAAAGAAGTCTGGGAAGTGTAGTTTGCTGGCTTTCTGCCCTGGCAGTAGAGAGAAAGGTCTAGAAGGGTGGGTGTGGGGCTGAGAGAAAACAGAAACTATCCAGCACTTAACCCCCAAATTACCTTCCTCATCCTGAAGGTAAAAATTATCCAAAGTCTTGGGACCCAGAATTGATATAGGATGACATGAC
>JAQZBX010075900.1:0-14529 GCA_029593785.1 Cabassous unicinctus
GGGAGAGCAAGCAGATGCTGCCATGTGCCTGATCATCCACAGCTGCAGCTCGGGGAGAAAGCTTCTCCTGATGATGCCTTGATTTGGACACTTTCATGGCCCAATAACTGTAAGCTTATAAGTTAGTAAATCCCCATTATAAAAGCCAACCCATTTCTGGTATATTGCCTTGGCAGCCTTTAGCAAACTAAAACATTGACAAATGAATTACCAAAAACCAAAACAGATCCCCAGCCTCCTACCCCTGTCCTCAAAGCAATATGACAATTCAAAATGAATAAATCTTATAAATACATAGTTTTAAAACCCAGCTTGCTGTTAAAACCAGACTTTTCACAGCTTCAACTTAACTCTCTGGTCTGTTGATATCCATCAGAATTTTCCTAAATGCCATATTCTGCTTTATTTGCAGATCATTAGCCTATGTCCAATTAGATCTTTTGCTATCTGAAATTTTTTAAAGGACCAATTTTAAATTTGTAACCATAATGTTAAATGTTTTTTGGTTTCCCATCTCTGTTCTTTCTTACTCAATTACACTCATTAGATCAAACTTCTATCTGGAGAAACAGAGAAGAGAAAAATGAAAAATATGCATATCTATGGAAAACAAGTCAGGAGGATTCGTGATTTTTTAAAAATTCTTGGCAATCTCCCTAATGGACGTTGGACAATAGTCTACAAAATACTGCTCTATGTCTCCATCATTTTCAGCAGAGAACATATTCATTCATTCATTCATTCATTCATAAAAGCATTTACTGAATGCCTATATTTGCCAAATGTGGTGCATTTTGCTGGGGACACAAAGTACAAGTCACATATTCTGCCCTCAAGAAGCAAATAATCTAGCATTTGGATTTGTTTGCTCCTGGCCATGACACAATAGCTGGTTTCACACTCATTCTCTTACCAAGAACAAGTAGCAAATCTGTAAAATCTGTAAAAAGTTAAAATAAAAAATAGATATTTTCACTGCACTACTAAGGCAGTGAAAGTTTGAAGGTCCAAGATTCCAGAAAGAAGGGAAGCCTAAAGTGGTTATGACAACATTGGGTAATATTTTAATCCTTGAGGTATTTGTAAACTTGAAAAATGGTAATGAAAGCCTGATGAATTGAGAAGAAAGCTACTTAGAGGCTGAAAAGTTGAGAAGTTGTTTTGACAGTCTCATCGGGCTAAGGGGTCCAAAATTAGAGTCAGTCCTGTGAAAAAGGAGGGGTTCAGATAGACATCTAGTACTTCTGGTTTTGAACCTCTTAATGGCTAAACCCTAGAAGTAAAAATAAACCGGGGGGCGGGGAACCTTATGAAAACTGAAGCCCAGTTTCAAATTAGCTCAAACCCTAACTGCCCTCCGGAAATGAATCTAAATCTTCTCTGGATGTAGATAACATCATCCAAAGCTTGAAATTATTTCTTCAATTCTTCACACATAAGGTCTGGCATGCAATCAAAACTAATTAAACATTCAAAAAGATAAAGTATTGGGAAGCGGATGTGGCTCAAGTGATTCAGCTCCTGCCTACCACATGGGAGATACCGGGTTCGGTTCTCAGTGCTGCCTAAAGAAGAAGAGCAAGACAGCAAGCTGATGTGACAAGCTGGAATGATGAGCTGACACAACAAGATGACAGAACAAGAGACACAAGGAGGAAAACATAATGAGACACAACAAAGCAGGGAGCGGAGGTGACTCAAGTGATTAGGTGCCTCCCTCCCACATGGGAGGTCCTGGGTTTGGTCCCCAGTGCCTCCTAAAAATCAGACCAGCACACAACAAACAGACACAGCAAATGCAAACAATGAGGGGGTGGGGAGAAATAAAAAAATAAAATAATAAAATAAAATAAAATATTA
This sequence comes from Cabassous unicinctus, assembly GCA_029593785.1. Classification (NCBI taxonomy): domain Eukaryota; kingdom Metazoa; phylum Chordata; class Mammalia; order Cingulata; family Chlamyphoridae; genus Cabassous; species Cabassous unicinctus. Next base: position 1,861 of record JAQZBX010075900.1, read on the forward strand.
GTATTTACCAAATACAACAACAACAAAAGACAGTAGAAATAGACCCACAGAGATCCTGATAATAGAGTTAACAGATACAGACCTTGAACAAACTGTGATTAATATGTTGGGGGTAAAAATGACAAGATGGAGAATTTCATCAGAGAATTAGAAAGTACAAAAAAGAATAAAAAAGAATAGAAACAAGTCATCTAGAATTGAAAAATGAAATACATGAAATTAAGAACTCAAGCTCTTAATAGGAGATTATACACAACTATACAGAGAATTCATAAACTGGAAGATAGGTCAATTGGAAATATTTGGAATAATGCACAGACAGAAAAGGATGGAAAACAAAGAAAACAATGTAAGAAAATCCAGTGGTCTAAAACATGTGCAATTTGAGTCCCAGGAGAAGGGGTGTGTATGAATAGGGCAAAAGCAAAATTTGAATATATAATGATCAAGATTTTCTAAAACTGAAAAAAGACATTAAAGTACATATTTAAGAAGTTCTTTGAACATCAATCAGGGTAAATACAAAGAAAATCATATGTGGGTACATCAGAGTAGAGTTGCTGAAAAACAAGGACCCACCCACCTACCACTCCCCAAAAAAATCTTCAAAGCAGCAAAAGAAAAAAAGACATGATTTCTAAAGGAGAAACAGTAAGACTGACAGCTGACTTTTAACTAGAAAACAGTGAAGTCAAAGACAATGTGATAACTTCAAAGGTCTTAAAGAAAATAACTACTAACCTAGAATTTCTTATCCAGTAAAAATAAACGTCAAAACTGAAGACAAAATAAAGACACTGTCTGGGGAACAAAATTTTCAGGCAATTTTCCACCAATAGATTTACGATAAAAGAAAGGAAGCTCTTCAGGCAGAAGTAGCTTATTAATCTGATTATTAATTATAACTATTAATAATAATCTTATTATTAATTTAATAATATCTTATTGAAAAGAACCAACTTCTGGCTTTATTACACCTAACTAGTTAATACTTACATTCTATTTCAATCAAGGACTCCAAGAGACAGAGAGAGACAGAGAGAGGCAGAGAGAGAGAGAAAGATCCTATAAATCAGAAAGAAAAAGAAGATAATTAGAAAAATAAGCAGAAGACTTGGATAGCCACTTCACCAAAAAGGATATCCAAATGGCCAATAAACATAGGAAAACATACTTAACAACATTTGTCATTAGAAAAAAAAAATTAATAAGTATCACTACAGATTCTACCAGTATAGCTAAAATCTTTAGAAGCTAGATAAATGTTAGTGAGGCTACAAAGAAATCCTGACTTCTCAGATTTCAAGAAGTGATATTAATTGTTAAAATCAGTTGAACACTATTTAGCAGCATCTACTAAATCTGAACGTATGACTCAGAAATTTCAGTGTTAGGTATATACCCCAAAGAAAAATGTCCACGTGCACTACAGCTTTCCTCACAGAGCATGACCAACTGCTTAGGAATAATCTATCCCTTCAGCTCTGTTGATCTATCTGCTAAACAACCTTAGATTGCAGTACAACCAAGATGGAAGCCAAAGAGTAATTTTGGGGGTGGTCTGACATGCAGCAGCACCTACTCCAATGCAGAGACCTGAGCATAATAGGATCCAAAGCACTGACAGAGGTAGATTGGTTGTGGTGCACCCCTAGTGATTTAACTAGAGGATGTCCTGGTGGTCATAGCCTAAAGTGAGCACCCTGGCCTATTCTAGTTTGCACCAGACACTGTAAGATTGTAATAAAATTTATCTCACCTGACTGGAGCACTACCAACTAGAGAATGCTGAGGCTTATTCAGGGAACTCCTAGAACTTGAACTGGATCATATCAGCCTCTCAGGAAAGACTGGTCAAGATATGGGGCATATGGTGAAGAGTTATTTATCATGATTGATTCTCTTACACATTATTGACCCATCTTAAATTGTATACTACAACTGAGACAACTCACTCTGACAATGCATTTCTCCAACACTCCACTTTAAATCTTCTCCACATCTGGCAATGGGGTCTCCAATAAGAGAATAGCCTTCTTTGCAAGTGTATACTATGTTTTTCCCAGCAGGAAACTTGGCACCTTCACCCTAAATAAAAATAAAAGATGGAAAAAGGTAGGGCTTATCTGTTTTGCATTAACAAAAGGTTTCTTTAGATATAGTTTGCCTGGAAATCATACCTTCTCTTAATTATCAGGAAACCTGTGTTCAAAAAACTGATTTAGAAGCTTGTCTATAAAATCACTTTTCTCCAGTAAAATCCTAGTCAACAACACAGATACCACCATTAATTGCAATAAAGGCACTAATGCCACTGCACTATAATTTATCGATTACTTCCAACATACCAAGCACTGTGCTAAGCATTTTACTACAATTACTTTAATGGACACTGTCCAAGTAATTTCTTTCCCTTGTATTTTTAGGAAATGCTAGTTATCATATTTCTGAAACTTCTTTGTCAGTCATCCCTTCATATTAAGAGGTTACGGATACACTGTTGTATTTAATGTTTTATAATCTCCTAGCCTTTCCAGTCCAGGCACTTTTTGAAAAATCTTTGTCCTCATTTGAGGGGGTTTGTTTTCAGGTTTTTGTTTGTTTTTGTGGGTATTTGCCTCCTTCCACCCCTGAGCTTTGCAGGGAGACAGATGTGATTCAAAACTATTTTTCTAAGATGTTTATTGTAGTGGAGTCATTGGTTTGCAGTAATAAGTCACTTTTCCATTAAATGGTGAGGGCTGGTCATCCACAAGGCAAGTTAAAGTTAAGTCGTTAGAAGAACTCCTTAATCAGAAGTTTTAGCTTTGCATTTTGTTGCTCTATTTCTTGAAAATACCTTGGAGATGCTCCTGATTTGTCCATCTACTGCTTTGACTGCTTGCATCTCACCTATTCTTTCACTTTAAGAAAAAACAAGTAATCGTTGCAGAGGTCTCTGTATTTTGCAGCTGCCCTTTTGTTAGAAGTATTTTTCCCAAATAAAACAACAAAAAAAAGAGGTTATGGACTGTTCACTGACCATACTGCCTAATAAATGCCAGAATGAACAGCCAGAAATGTTCAGCATAATGTTGATCTACTTCCACTCACCCTCCAACTCCCTCGTGTAAGGCAAGTGCTGCTGGTACTTAATCAGATTCAAGGACATTTCACTAGCCTATAGTGCCAGAGGTGAACTGTCATGGGAAAGTGAGGAGAAATTTGAATTCTGAACCTGCGAGGGGTTAATCATGCTCATTTGAGGTCTTTCTTGCTTCCTTCCCTTACAATTCTGGTTCTCTCCTATCTAAGGAGATGGTGAAGAACCTCAGGCCTAAGCCAGGGTTCAGAGCTTTTATCTACTCCAGCTCTGCTACAGGAATTACAAATGAATTCCTTGGTGCCTGCTTCTTCTCGTTGTCAGTCCTGCTCCTCTTGGCCCAGACTGGCTCCATCATGGGAGCACAGAAGGCCCCGGTTAGGGTTGAGGTTTGAAGAAAATGGGGCAGAGAAGGACATCTTCATCTACTTTGATTCTAGCCCCAAGAGCTTCCTCTACCTTGCAGAAGGGAATTCCACATGGGGAAATCTAACTCAACAGTGTACAAACTTGGCTCTATATCAGAACCACTGGTAGCGATTTTTTTTAAATACAGATGCCCAGCCCTTCTAAATCAAAAGGGAGGCAGGAATATCTATTTTTAAGTTAACTGGGCGGCTCTGATGCAGCCAGTCCACGGAGCAGTGTTTGGAACCCCTGGCTCCTTAAAAGGCACATCATGCATCGGGGTTGGGGACAACAGCTTCATGGTTTGGTAAAGTACGTGAGTTTCCTTGGCCTCCTACTCTGAGGATATGTCTCCCTCAGGACCTTCATGGGGACTAGTGAGTGTAGGGGAACAGTTTGGGTATTAAAGATCCTAGGGCTCATCTGTGCATGTTCTCGCTCACTCTCTTGCTCTCTCTCTCTTTCTTCACACACACACACAAACACATACACCAATTCCATCTCCCAATAAGATCTAATTTTGAGGAAACTTCAGCAAACTCTCAGTGAGTGTGGCCTAGGCTCAAGGGTCTGGAATTTGAGAAGCAAAACCCTTCATGAAGAAAGCAAGGCTTGCAGCATTGAGAGAATCCTGGTAAAAAATATACCCTCTGTGAATCAAGAGCCTTCCTGGCGGCTTGGGCCAAAGCCTCTTCATAATAAGGAGTAAGGCCTCTGTGGCAGTTTGAGATTATTTTATGAATCCCAAAAAGAAGAGGTTATGTCTGTAAACTAATCTAGTCCTCTGGGGGGTGATACCCTTTGTGTTAAATTCAGCTGAAGGCCTTGATTAGATTATTTGATAAGATTGCTTTGGGCTTTTGGTTCACTATATCAGTGGGCATGACTCAGGTTGAGTCCCCACCCCCTTGCTGGGTCTCATATAAAATGGACACACACAGACAGACACACAGGAAGAGAGCTCTGTCATTTTTGATCCTCCCATGTGACAGAAAGGAGAAGGCTCAAGCAGCTGAGGCCCTGGGGAGAGATGAGCCATTTTGCCTGAAGGCTTATAGCTGAGACTGATATTAGAGGCCCTGAAAGAAACAAGCCCTATGCCAGGAGAAAAAGGACTACAGCATCACTTAAGCATGAAGCCTCAAGAGGCTGGGCACACAGAGCTCAAGAGGAAGAGGAAGCCCAAAGAGACCAGGCAGAGATCACCCACCATCTTGCTTCAACACGTGCAGCTGACTTTGGTGAGAAAACAACCTTGAGTTGGACTTTCCACAGTCTTGGGAATGTAAGCTTTTACCCCAAATAAATGCCCATTTTAAAAGACAACAGATTTCTGGTACTTTGCAGGCTAATACAGCCTCCAAACCAGGAAAATTCCCTAGAATGACAAGTGGCAGATAATTCTTGTTCCTTCCTGAATAAGAAACTTGCTCAAAGTACAATGACCTATATCTCACCAGACACTGGCTAAATGTCTTATTGGCTCCAGGAATAAAACTAATACTCCATCACAAGCCCCCATATTAAGGCTTCTTTCAGTGGCAAGAATAAGGAAAGTTCTTTAAATTGAAGAACTTGCTTGTAGGTTCCTAATTTAATGTCCAAAGTGGAAATGTTTAGTAGCCCTGTGGCATGATTACATTTCTAATTCACTGGGCAACAATATTGATTTTCCTTACCACAGAAGATATACAACCTTCTGCAGAATTCTAATCACCTCAGGCCAAAGAAAAGTCACAAACTAAAACCCTCATCATTAAAACTAAAACGCTCACATACAATATTTTTAGCATTGTTTTACCATGGAAAAAAGAAATAGATTATGACATCAGTTGAGAGATGGAACTTGGAACAAAAAGTAAATGTAAAGGAAAAAAAATAACCAACTTGAACAAATCCATCTTTCAAGGCAGGAGGTGGTGGACAGAATTCTGTTGGAACCAAAGACAAAGAAAAACAATGTGGTTCAAGCAATCTAAAAGGAAAAGGAAAGAAAACATGTAATTAATGTGATTGATTTCCACAGTATAATAAATATTTTGCACTACAGTGAATTTTTCATTTTCACTTGGGGGAGTCCGTTCATGTGAGCACATTGATGTGATTTTTTGACATGTTCTGAACCAAATATTTTATCATATTCTGAGATAGAAAATTCAAATATAAACCCAAGCTCAAAAAAATAAAAAATAGTGCTTTAAGTAGCTTAAATTGCTACTAGGTCAGTAATAAGAAAAACAGACAGAAAAGAAAAAGAAGGACTAAAAAAATTAAAACTTTTTCTTCTATTGGGTCTCAAATTCCTTTAACATTGAACTAATTCTGTCTTTAAAATAAGGCAATTAGAATTATTGATTCTATTGTGAGAAACAAAATAATAGCTAGCTTTTCTTGAGCATTTATTATGTGCTCGGTATCCTGGAAGTTTCTCTTTGTGTATACATTACCTCAATTGAAACTCACAGCAACCAGTAAGAGACACATGGAGAAAACAATGGCTCAGAAAATTTGAATAATTTACCCAAAGTTATAAACTAATACCAAAGCTAGATCCAAGTCCAGTTGGTTAGACTCCTAAAATCACTCTCTTTCTACCTCTCAAAAGGCAGTGACGAGGAGCAGTGACTCACAGAGTACCTACATTTTTTCTGAAGTATATATGACTGATAGCAAATCCTTTGGTGAAAGCAAGTTTATATCAGGTTTGGGGCAGGAACCCTAGACCTATGAGGAAGATAGGGGGAAAAAAGGCCTAAGACCATCTCATCAATGCCGTAGTCTCAACACTTGACTGTCACCATGACCACCTCTGGGGGAGGTGTTAATTTCAATAGGGCCCCTGAGGTCAATTTACCACCAGGATTATGTCAACTCTAGAGACACAAAATCTGAGGGAAAGCATTACAAATAGCCTGTGAACGGTGTCTTCTTCTCAGCAGAGTTCCTTACACTCTTGCCACATTCTGAGGAAACCCAGAAATGTGAAGTAATAGTCATAATTCTCCTGTTTTTACTGAGGAGGAAGAGGAGATTTCCTACTCTGAACACTGAGTGAAAATTCCTTCAATGCTTTCCTTAGGGTACTCCCCTTCTCCCAGTTTTATTTGTAACAGGCAGGGGAAATACCCATTAGAGCAGAGGCCTTTAAAGCCTTCATCTTCCCAGGGAGTTATGCCCTGAAGCCCACATTCTCAATAATCCCAGAGGCTTGCCAGATTCCTTGGTCAAGAGATATTGATAATTATCAATTTATAAGGCACAAAGACCCTAGAATAAGGTACCTGACTTCCCTGTGCTTCAACCAGGTACCCAAACATCTCACATCTTTCTTCAACTCAAACGACCTTCAAATTATCTTACTTGAACTTTTTGCTAAATCCCTGATTAGAAGAGGTTAATAAGGACAGTTTTAAAACAGTAGGGTGTGGTATAAAAAAATTCAGAGGTTTTGTTCATCAATTAAGCTTTTTTAAGATTGCTTTGTAAGATCTGCCAGACTCCTGGACTAATCAGTTGAGATATCATCCATCTCAAATGTCTGGGTATGTGCTTGATAAAGAAGAAGGAGGAGGAGGAGGTGGAAGAGAAGACAGGAAAGAAGGAAGGGAGGGAGGGAAGGAAGGAGGGAGGCAGGAAGGGAGGGAGGGAGGGAAGAGAGGAAGGAAAGAAAGGAAGAGAAAGGTGTATCTGAAAATAGCTGACATTATTGAATGCTTGCAATGTGTCATGCACTGTACTAATCACTTTACACACTTAACCTCTTTAAAACCTGACAGCAAGTCATTGCGTTTTTCCCCTACTATTATTATCCTAATTTTAGAGATATAGTCAGTAATTTGCCCAAGGTCATGCAGCAAGTAGGTGGCAGATCCGTCTTATGCCCAAGCTTCTGCTTTTATGCTCTCAGCTGAACTGCCTCCCAGCGACCTAGCCTTTTGTAACATGTGTGTAAGGAAAGCTGGAAGCACAAAAGTGCAAGGCAGGAGGCCACAACATTCCTGCCTCCTTCAGCTGACCCAGTGCTAAGGGGTAAAGCAGTCACGGCTTAAAACTGCTGTTTCACTTTTAAATCTTTCCGTAGCAGCAGCCATGTTTCCTGCATGGGGCACTGTGTTCTATGTAATTGCCAGGAGATCTGGTCTCCATTACCGAAAATGCTCCAGCTCCTCGTCTTCACATTGCCTGCTTTCTGATGTTTCTCCAATACAGGATTTCCCACCCCCACTGGGAGCTGGGTTATTGCAGTCTCGGTTCCTTGTTTTCTTTCCTTGAACGCAGGGACCCCAAGCAGACCAGCAACTCCAATCTCCATCGACCCCTCCTGTGAGATAAGAGGGAGGTTCTGCAGTAAGGACTTGGAGAAGACGGTTTTGGAGCTTAGTTCTATGCTGCCTGCTAATGTGTTTATTGGAGGAGCAGAGGATTCTGGGTTTTATTAACTGTGCTCTATTACTGGGGTTTTCTAGAATGCCCAGAATGTCTCCACACACTGTGTAGGGATGTCCATATTAAGGCTGCGTTGGCATCTTTCTAACAATCATAATATCTTAAATCTATTATTTTACAACTGTTTCAAAGCACGTTTGCATGCCTTGTATCATTACTTATTCCTCACAACAATAAATTGAGATGGGCAGGAGGAGGCCTGTTATCTCCATTTAAGAGATAAAGGGAACAAATATCATGTGATCTCATTTATATGAAATAATTAGAATACACAAATTCGTAACATCAGAAACTAGAATACAGGTTACCAGGGAGCAGGTAGGAGTGGGGAAAGGGGAGTTAATGTTTAAAGTGTACAGGTTTTCTATTTGGCCTGATGGAAACGTTTTGATAAGGGATGGTGGTAATGGTGGCACAATATTGTGAGTATAATTAACACCATTGAATTGTATAATTGAAAGTGGTTTAAATGGGAAAAGCCATAGGATTGTACAAGATAAAAAGTGAACATTAATGTTAACTATGGACTGTAGTTAATCATATGAATATAATAATACTGTTGTATCAATTATAACAAAGGTACCACACTAATGCAAAGTGTTAATAATAGGGAAAACTGGGAGAGGGGGTACATAGAACTCTGTACTATCTGCATAATTTTTTTGGTAAACCTACAACTGCTCTAATTAAAAAACTAATTTAAAAAATTTTTAAAGGCAGGAGGAAACGAAGACAGAGTAAGTAGTTAAGTGCTGTGCCCAAGGTCATAATGACTGGAAGAAGACACATGCCAGACTGTAACCTGGACTTCTGGCTGAGTTCAGACTCTTTGCATAATCCCAAGTCTTTCAATAAGACAAATAAATTCCTGCTATTCAAGAAGTGACTGCGCATGAGCAGAGCATAACCTACCTGATGTGCCCATGCTGCTGACCCCCAGGGCTGGTGCATTACATGATGAGGGTGGCAGTTTGGTATTGTTTATGAATTCCAAAAATAGATATTGAATTGTGTTTGTAAACTGGTCTCTTCCTCTGGGCATATTAGATTGTATTAAATTCAGAGGTTTCACTTTTACTTGATTAAATTATGATTAGGGTTTTGATTCGGCCATGTCAGTAGGATGTTGAGTCCCAGCCCACCAAGGGGGCAGGGACTCACAGAGAAAACAACATGACAGAGGAGGGAGTTTGAGTTTTTATGCTGGAGTCCCAGGAAGTAAACACACAGAGAAGCAGATATGTGAGGAAAGAGAAGAGGCTCCATTAGATGTGGCTGAAGCCCCGGGAAGAGAGACGAGCCACTTGCCTGATAGTTTACAGCTGGCCTTGTGGAGAGACCAGAGCAGCTGAGCCTGGAGAGAAATGAGCCCCTGGGAGAGAAACAAGCCTTATGCTAACCTACAGCTGAGAAAGGAAGGAGCCAGGACCATGGAGCCTTAGGAGGAGGAGGAAGGCTGAACCTTCACAGAGACCAGCAGCCATCTTGCTCCATCACATGGCAGACTTTGGTGAGGGAAGTAACTTACGCTTTACGGCCTTGTGACTATAAGCTTCTACTCCAAATAAATATCCTTTATAAAAGCCAACAGAGTTCTAATACTTTGCATCAGCACCCCTTTGGCTGACTAATACAATGAGGAAATGCATAAGTAGGAGAAATGCTTTCAAGCGTTTCTTTTTACCTCCTTCCAGCATCCTTTTCCAATCTACAGAGACTTTCCTAGCCACCTTCCACTGGGGGGACTATGCAATGCTCACAGGTCTAGTATTTTCCTATCTTATCCCTTGGAGGAGGCAAGAGGGAATTTGCACCCCAATCTAAAAGTCTTACTTTCCTAGTTAGAAAATGATCTAACAATCTTTCCCCCAAAGCATTGTATCCTAAAAATAGATGGGTGTGTTTACTGCTCCTTAACTATCTCTACTGTTTGACCTATGTCCCTCCTTTCCCCCACCTCCATACCCCCTCAATATCACACACACCAAACCTAAACTAATTTGCCCAATATTTTCCCATGGTCTTCCTTATGTTTTCATAATTATAAATTGATTTTAAAAAGTAACCTCAAGCATATTAATGGAGAGGGTGGGGGTTGGGCAATAATGACTTAATATGTTGAAATTGCTATCCTAATCCTTACCAGCATGGGATGCTTTCATTTTAACAAATAACTAGAAATCTAAGAAGCAAAGGAATGAATCACTTTGACAGAATTTCAATTTATCAGGACAGATCACTTGAGGAGCAAGGATGCCTTCCTGATGCTGCCTGTAAGCCACCATAATTTCATCATGTACTTATTCATCTATCAAACATTAGTTAGTGGCTTCTATGAATTAAGCCCTATGTCAGGCTCTGGGAATTTAAAAAAACAGAAAGAGAAAGACTCAAACAGCCCTAACGTAAGGAATGAACTTTCTAGTAGAGAGAGAGATATATAAATAAACATAAAAGCAAAGCTATATAAATTGTAATGATACTTTGTCTACTCATAAAGTCAACTCCACTTAGCCCTCTACTAAGTGCTTGAAGCACCAAGCACACTGCTGAGCATTCCACAAATGCTCCTTAAGTATTTGTGAATGATTGATTGGTTGTACATAATGCAAAACAGAAATAGAGATATTTTAAAGAGCTTACCATCAAAAAGGTTAGACAGTACAAACACAAGCTCCATAGACCTGTTAGGACAAAGCCTTGATGACTATGGAAGGATGGAAGGTATTCTGGGGATAATTCAATTCTCGTGGAGAATGAGGAGTAGAGGGCACAGTGGGGCTATGAATTCAGATGGGAAAACGGAGAGGCAGCAAAGGTCCTTGACCACAGTAGCTGTAGTCTAGATGTGGGGAGGAGAGACAGGCACTAAATTCAAATGCCTGATGAAACTTTCGCCTCTCCACACACAAAAAAATGCACATCTCAGGGGCCAGAGAAAAAGGGTAATTCCTGTTTCGTTGTGCCCACCATGATAGAGGAAATTCAGTGCACTGACCTGCCTGATTCCCTACGAGGACTCCTTGCTCACACGCCATACCAAATGTGTATGGTTTGCAATGGCACTGACACTGGGTCCCCACGACAGTGGCTATGCCACCATTTTGACAAGGCCGGCAATGGCAGGGGTCAAATTCATCCAGATACTCCTCAAGAGCCCGTTTCAGGTATAGTCTTTTCACGGAGGCACAGGGCACTTCCTTTACCAGCTCATACAAAGGTGTCAGCTATAAAGATAAAGACATCGTAGTGAGTGCTTTAGAGGAGACTATTTTCCTTTTGGCATTTAGTATCAATCCTCCTTAAAACCAAATCAAGAGCTACTCCTAATGGTAATTCCGATTGTTTCTTGTCTGAATAAAAAAATTACAATTCTCTTTCTTTGCAACAAAATCAAGACAAACCTAGGGAAAATTAGCACCATTTAGGGGAAGATCGGTGTTTTTATTATTTCAGAATCACAGGAAAATTGCAAAAATAATACAAAACCCATATGGAGAACTCCAATGTACCCTCACCCAGATACCCAGATCCACCAATTTTAGTATTTTGCCACATTTGCTATATCATGCTATCTAGCCATCTGTCTATGGATCCATCTACAGTCTGTCTGTCTGTCTAGCTATCTCTCTGTATATCTATTTTCTAAACATTTGGGAGTAGATTGTATACATCATGCTCCTTGAATACATAAATACTTCCATGTACATTTCCTAAGAACAAAGATATTCACTTATGGAACCACCTTAAGTACAGTTATGGAGTTCAAGAAATTTAGCATTGATATAATGCTTATAGTAGATATTTCAATTTTTTCATGTGTCAATAATGTCATTATTCAAGTCTCAATAATGTCCTTTTGAGACTTTTCTCCTCCATTACTAGATCCAGTCCAGGATCATGTATGGTAATTAATTGCCATTGTCTCTTTAGTTACTTTTTTTTTTTTTTAATTGTGGAAACACCTATACATCATAAACTGTCCCATCTCAACCACTCCCAAGCATACCATTCAGTGAGATTAATCACAGTCACAATATTGTGCTACTTTCACCACCATCCATTACCAGAACTTTCTCATCACCCCAAATAGAAACCTAACACCCATTATGTATTAACTCCGTTTCTACCATCATTCCCCTTTGGTCCCTGATAACCTGTACTTTCTGTCCCTAAAAGTTTGCATATTCTAAGCTATATCATTAAGTGGAATCATACAATATGTGTCCCTTTGCAGCTGACTTATTTTGCTCAACATGATGTCTTCCAAGCTCCTTCATGTAGTGGCATGTATCAGAACTTTATTTCTTTTAAGACCAAGTAATATTCCATTATATTTATATACCACATTTTGTTTATCCATTAATCTGCTGATGGATATTTGGGTTGCTTCCACCTTTTGGCTATTGTAAATAAAGATGCTATAAACAATGTACAAATACCTATCCAAGTCCCTGTTTTCAATTCTTTGGGGTATATACCTAGAACTGGGATTGCCAGCCCATATGGTAGTTTTAAAGACAAGTTTTTGTATGTATGTGCTTCCATAAAGCCGAGAAGAAAGCAGCACATTCATTTTGCAGTTAGCTAAAGATTATTTTGAAGACAATACATTTCCACAGCTGTAGAGGACAGAAAAAAAAAAGAAAAGAAACCTAAATTAAATTTAAGTGCAATTAATCTTAAGAAGAAAGTTTGTAATTCTGAGAGACTTAATGTGTTTCTCTAGTGGA
>JAQZBX010075901.1:0-14523 GCA_029593785.1 Cabassous unicinctus
CCCCATGCTTGTAAGTCCCTCCACCCCCCAGGTTCCCATCTGCTACCACACATTCTCTGAGACACCTTGTTCTGACAAAGCACATTCACCGGCCTGGCCACCCCATCTATTCTCAGAGACGACCCGTCTCCCAGGCACCATACCCGATCCCACCATCGCTAGTGTACCTGCCCCAGGCATGATGACCCACCATCCTGACCCCCCTGCACAGCTGCTGCCTGACTGGCCAGCCGCACTCACACCCACTGCGAGCTAGCTGGCCCCCTCTAGCCTGGGGACCACGTGGTCACTGTCTACCCCATCTGACACCTCTCAGCCCTCAGCACACTCTGGATTCCTCTTTTTGGTTTCCTGCCCTCTGCCCAGCTCTGCATGCAATGTTATTTACAGACCAAACAGCTTCCTCCCTAACAGTCACCTGAGATCCACACCCTCAACAGACTGCACAGGCGGCAGAGGGAAACTTCCAGTGGTGATGGAAAGCTTCTGTGTCCCGAGAGGGAGGCTCCTTTCAACAGGGGCTCACATTTGTCAAAATCCGGTCAAGGGGACTGGGGAACTGTGTGCCCCTCACTGTTTGTCCCCTTGACCTCTGAAAGAAAACCTCCCGTGAGCAAGGGGGTTTATTGAAGCATGCAACTGTGGTGGTTATGGTGGCAAGTAGGCTGATGTCTGAGACTGCTTTTGAGAAGCATCACTAGGCTGAGTTGAGTGCAGAAGTGGAAGGAGGGTAGGAGGCTCCGATGGATAGGTGGTAAGGAGGAAATGGGAAATATTAGAAGTCATGAGTGGGCAGTGGGAACTGGGGGGCTGGGGGTCAACTTCTTTCCACTTGGAGATGTGCCAGAGGGCATGTCCTCACACCCACCCAACCCCAGCCCGGCTCCTAACCTGCAGGTTGACTGAGCCATCTTCCCTACTGCCTCGCCAATCTGCTACCTCCTACTTCTGCCTTCCACAGCTGTGTGTAGATGCTCGGCCATCTGCAGTGATTTTCACATCAATGGCTGGAGGCAACCGTGGCCCACATCTCAGTCTCCAGGCGCACAGGCTTATGGTTCGTTTCCCGAGCCAGACCAGTGCCCGGCATGAGTGGTGCGATGCCACGGACCATGGGGCCTGGCAGGTGGGCGGTGTTCTGGGTGCAGATACACTCACCTTGATCCCACGGACCCCTCCCTCCACCACCCAGCAACAACAACACCACCACCACTTTCCATCCCATGCCCCCACCTCCGGGGGCAAAGATGTAGTGCCACACAGGTGAGCTTTGGCCCCAGAGAAGCCATGTGGTTGCAAAGTGCAAACACGTGGGCTGGTCCAAACAAGGATGCTGGGCTGTGCTGATAATCAGGGGAGGCGAAAGGCCGTGGGCAGTGAGAGCGCTGAATCCTAACCACTAGACCACCAGGCAGCATCAGGCCACGTGCCCAGCGGATGCCTCATGGACTCAGCTCAGGGCCTCCATCCCGGCCCAGGGCACCATCTTGGTGCCAGGTCCCAGGTTCTCCAGCCTTCGGCTTGCAATGGTCCGCCGCTCACCCTCTCTTGCAATCTCCGCGCCCTGCCTTTCTTTCCATTTGCAGCACCCTCAAAACACTGCTTCCCTCCTTCCCACCCATCCACACATCTAAGGCTTCTGCCCAAACTTCTGCCCCAAAGGATGGTAGGAATGCAAGCAAAAGGACAGCCCACTGGGTTGGCCGGGGATGGAACCCGTGTCAACTGCTTGGAAGGCCGCTATGCTCCCCACTGTTCCACCAATGCTGCACAGCCCAGGAAGCACAAAAGTCACCAGCCCGGGACTCCAACCAGCGTATTGCTGCTGCCAGGCAGGGCCCTTCGCCGATGTCCTGCCGCCAGTGGCCCTACGCGGCCATAACACCAACCACATCCACCGCGCACTTGCCCGTGCTGCCCCAGCTCAGCGCCTCGTGCCCGGTAGACCCCACCGCCTCTGGCGTTGCTGTGACTGCTTTCTTTGCTTCTCTCGGCTCCGGGGTCCGTGACCGTGGCCTTGGCCGTGCTCCAAACCCCGGAGCTGGGAACTCTCAGCTTGCCGCCGCCCGCCAACGGGGCCCGCATGTCCACACTCTATATCGCGAGCGCCCCTCACTGCTAGGCCAGGCCACAGCACACACCGAATGGGGATGCCGAATTGAATGAGGCTGCGACATTGCCCAGCTTGTAGTGGCGCCTGGGCTTGGCAGGCTGCCTGGAGACACCCCCTTGGGGCGGGCCGCTGGCCAGTGGCTGTGAGGACCCAATGAGGCCCCTGGGACCATATTGCGCTTCACCTGGCCAAAAAGGATGGGGTCGGCCCATGCCAGGCAGGCGGGCCAGGCACCAGATGGTGCCGTGCACCTGGGCCTTTCTTTATTTTTAAAATGTTTTATTGTCACTTTCATTAAGTAGAGAACTAATTATTTTTTCACGGATTCCCATGATCCTATTTAACAAAATGTCAAAGCCTGACAACTTTCAACAGTTTCCTTCAAAAAATCGAACCATAAATGATGTTTTCTTGATCTTAAACTCTCATTGGGATTTTCCAGAAAGCTCTTGGAAAATCACAAAAGATTTTAAATTTCACTTTGTAAAAAGAAAATTGCTAAAACTAATTAGTTTTTTTGTATGTTATCAGTTGCATAGGAAGTGTTAACAGTTTAAATAAGATTTTGTAACTTTCTTATGGTTAAATTTATAGGATAACATGCTATTGATATAACATTTCAGAAATTATATAAAGCTCTTAGAGACTTGTCAAAATCATCACTGTCCAGGAGTCATCCAAGTACTAAAATACCCGATACTAGACAACAATACTACTATTGGTCATAAGTTCAGCTGTTCTTAAAATAATGTTTCATGAACTCTCATCTGATTGTTCACCTTTGTAAAACAGCAATAAATTAACAATGGACATTGTATGTGTTTTGTGATTTAAGATATTTCATGTGTTTTGTGATGTACAGATAGTTTTTATTCTGATACTTCCCTGAAAATGCTTGCAGTCTGCTACAGGCCAGTGTGCTTCATCTTCAACAAAGAAGGTCTAGCTCAGAGACCTAGGGAAAGGTCTATGAGAAGTTCTCTTAAGCACCAGCTTCTAATGGCCTTTCTTAAATAACTGCGAGAGTACACCACTGGGCTGAGTCATGATCTCCAGAATTCTAGTGAAGAAGCTGATAGGTTCATGAAATTCCTAACAGAAGAGCTAATGGAATTAGAATTAATTACCTAGGGCTAAATGAACTGAAAATCTTGATTATAGTTTTGTTCAGATTATTGATAATATTTTATTGTTCTGTTTTCTGTATAGAAGAGATCCCCAATACATTAAGCTATATATAATTCTCAATCCACCTTTGTCTTCCTTCCTGACTACCTCAGAATTTGAAAAATCTTTCTGAATATTCTTATATTTGTGGCTATATAATCATTTACACAGGTTCAGTCAGGGCCTGCCCTCCTTGGTAACAGTAAATAATTGG
Source organism: Cabassous unicinctus (assembly GCA_029593785.1). Taxonomy (NCBI): domain Eukaryota; kingdom Metazoa; phylum Chordata; class Mammalia; order Cingulata; family Chlamyphoridae; genus Cabassous; species Cabassous unicinctus. The sequence goes on from JAQZBX010075901.1 coordinate 3,495, forward strand.
AGTCAATGGTTATATAACAAAGTCATAGGAATGGTAACTCAAGAGCACTGAGGAAATTCTGAGAATCTTGCTTATTGTAGCCCTCACCTTGATGCAGTTGCATTGTGTAGCAGTTTGGTAGTTTGATATAGTTATGAATTCCAATAATAGATATTGGATTATGCTTGTAAACTCATCTGTTGATCTGGGCATGATTAAGTTATGATTAGGGCTTTGATTGGGCAATGTCAGTAGAGCATTTAGCCCCACCCCTTGGTGGGTGGGTAAATCAAAGATAAAAACCATGGCAAAGAACAGAGTTGGAGTTTTGATGTTGGAGTTTTAATGCTGGAGCATGAGGAAACAAGAACACAGAGGAGCTTGGCCATGAGGAAGGTGAGAAGACCTCAGTAAAAGAGGTGAGCTATTTGCCTTATAGACTACAGCTGGCATTGTGGAGAGAAGTCAGCCTGAGCCTGGAGAGAAGCAAGCCCTGGGAAGAGAGGAACCCAAGAAGCCCAAACTCTTGGCAGATGTCAGTAACCATCTGGCTTTAACACATGGCAACAAACTTTGGTGAGGGAAGTAACTTATGCTTTATGACCTGATAACAGTAAGCTCCTACCCCAAATAAATGCCCTTCATAAAAACCAACCTATTTCTGGTCAGCACCCCTTTTGGCTGACTAATACAGAATTTGGTACTGAGGAGTGGGGACGTGCTTTTGCAATTACCAAAATGTTGGAATAGTTTGATAAATGGGTAAGGGGTATTCTTTTGGAGGAATTGTGAGATGCTTGGTAGAAAAAAGACCTACAGTGCCTTGAAGAGCTGTTGATAGTAATATGGACAATAAAGAGACTTGTTATGATGCCTTAGAAGTAAATGATGAAACTATTATTGGAAACCAGAGGAAAGGTGATCCATGTTTTAAAGTTGCAGAGAACTTAGCAAGATTAACTCCTGGTGTTTTAAGGAAGACAGAATTTGAAAATGGTGAGCCTGGGCATTTAACTGAAAAATTTTTCAAAGTAAACCCAGAGAATGCAGCTTGGTTTCCCCTTGCAGCTTATAGCAAAATGCTAGATGAAAGAAATATGCTGATGAATGAAATATTGGGCACAAAGAAAACAGAACCTGATTCTGGAAATTTCAAACCTCTGGAAATCAAGCTCCCAGAAGATAGTGTCCCATTTGAGGACTTAACTAAACTTGGAACTTGTAAATCAGGATTGAAGATGCAGTTTTCTCAGAAAGACTTGTGGAAAATCTTACTATCTGATGGCTTTGACCCATGCTTCCTGCATGCTAAACTAACAAAGTTTTTGAGAGAGCTCTATGAACAAAACCACTGTCAGCTTGAACACAAAAGGACATGGAAAGGAGAGATTGAAGGAGAAACAGCTTCAAGAGGAAAATCATGGAATCTTAGATCTGGAATTAAGACATCACCTTGGGCCAAGAGAGGAACCCCACCCATGTGTACAGAGAGGGTGAGTTTTCCCTAGCAGTTGATGAGAGTGGATGTTCCTGCCCAATGTTCTGGGAGAATTTTGCCACCCCAGGGTACATAGAAGGAGGAAAAGAGTCCTTAATGATTAGGACATTTAAGGTCCCCACCCCATAGCTGTAAGAGGGGTGTGCCTGTCCCTCATGGATTAAGCAAGGCCAGGTGGTCAACTCACTCTGAGAGTGTTTAGCCTGTATGCCAAAGGTAAGGGGAATGTGGTCTTCACCTCCATGTACTAGGGTGGTGAAGACTGTAACCCAAAGAATGGGTAAGGAAGGGCAATCAACCCAACACTCTTGGAGGGTGAGGTCTGGAGCTTGGTCAACACCCAGATGGTTGATGTGGATGGAACCAAGAAAATGGTCTTTGGGCAAGCCTGTGGAAAGGGTGGGACCCCATATGGACCCAGGAAGAAGAAACCATCATCTTAAGAATGACTCTCAGACTTTGAAATTGAATGGAGAATGCCCTGCAGGTTAACTAAAGTGTAGAGGACCAGTGACTCATGTTTAACCTCCTAATTTCTCCTTATGGTAATGAAAATGTTTATCCTTTGTCTTTACATTTGTGTATTGGACACAGTTAAATGGTTTTGTAACTTTCAGAGGTCTACAGCAGATGGGACTTTGCCCCAAGATGAACTGTATTTCTTTAAACTGATTATGATATGATTTTGTACTTGCATTGTTACTGATTTAATGGTTTTTGAATATTGTAATGTGTTTTTGGAATTCAGAGGGTGGAGTGTAACAGTTTGGCAGTTTAATATAGTTATGAATTCCAAAAATAGATATTGGATTATGCTTGTAAACTGGTCTGTTCATCTGGGCATGATTGTTATGATTAGGGCTTTTTTATTTATTATGCCAGTAGGGCATTGAGCCCCACCCCTTGGTGGGTGGGGAATCAAAGGTAAAAGACATGGCAAAGAACAGAATTGGAGTTTTGATGTTAGAGTTTTAATATTGGAACCTGAGGAAGCAAGCACACAGAAGAGCTAGGTCATGAGGAAGGAGAGAAGACCCCAGGAAGAGATGAGCTTTTCACTTGATAGTCTAGAGCTGGCCTTTTTGCATCAGTACCCTTTTACCCTGACTAATACACATTGTTTTAAAGTTACAGTAGAAGATGCAAAATTAATTAAACCCTTAGCACATATAAATCTTAGCAGGCCCAATATTTTTCCTCCAAAATACTGACTTCTTCTGAGATCATTCTATTTCACCTCCTAATCTTCACTTAAAATTCAACAATGTTCTTAACCCTGCTACTCTAATACCTTTACCCAGTGAGGGGATACCCCATGACTATAAACTGATAACTTCAAAATTAATGACTCCATACATGTGCTAATGATCAACCCAGATGTCATCCTATTTGTTGATACTTCTTATGCTAGAAATTCCAGTGGTAAATTCCAAGCAGGCTATATGGTTACTACACACTATGAACTGATGGAATGTGTTGGCCTTCCACAATTTTCTACTGCCATAAAGGATGGCACTTATGCTCTTACTCAAGCCTACTTTCTATCTGAAGGAAATTCTGTTAACATCTAAAGTGGTAACAGGTATACTTCTGCTGCAATTCATGATTTCAGCATGCTATGGAAACAAAGAGGGTACTTCTTCTGGTATGCCAATTGAAAATGGTGGAATGTAAATTATTTCCTTTCTGCCATTTTACTCCCATCATTAATGGTTGCCATCATTAACATAGAATCCCATACTAAAAGGACTGAGCCTGAATTTTTTTAAAAAGCACTTGCATATTTTCATGCAAGAACAGCCATCGTTAAAATAGCTGATAATATAAACTTAAAATAAAACTGTCAAAATTTACTAAAGATCTTGACATTCCCATGCCCAAAATTTTACAGTTGGTGCTGATCTTTATTCATAGCACTCTCTTTGGAAAACACAAACTATCCCCATATGAAATTGTTATTGGCAAGCCTATCTTTAGGAATAAAATGGAAAAATGGTATCTTATTGTCACACTATGACAGGACCCAAATGGCAAATCATTAATGCAATATGCCAAAGATTTACTTCAACATGTAAAGGATACCTTTCATGATGCACATGACATACATCCTTTTAATGATAAGCTGACACCAGGATAATGAATGGGTCTACTGGAAGTGACACAGACAAAAGACAGCCCTAGATCCTCATTAAAAGGAACCCTGCCAAGTACTCCTAACTTCAGATAATGCAACTTCACTACAGGGTGTTGAGCCATTGGTATATATCACTCAACCATAAAAGGCTCCATCACACCCCTGGCCTTGTTCTAACTCTGGACACTTAAAAATCAAACTAGCCAATAAGTAAAATAGACAATGTCACATGGAAGACAACTTATTCCAAAAGTGACAGATCAAGTCATCAACAGACTTTACATTACTAATACTTATAATGCATAAAAAACTTCCTATATCCCTATGCTTTGTCCTTGCACTGGCCTGGAAAAACATCACTATCCCCTTCTCCAAGGACACTCCAAAGGGAAGTAACTTCAGAAACTGTTGGATTTGTCACCATAAACTCCTATCTATACATATTGCAATGGACCCCATTTTCCTATTCATAGTAAATTTCTTTCTTATCCCAAATGTTTCAGTCTCTGGATCAAACTGCACCATTTTTTCCATATCAAATATATATACTATACCCAAGGTCCTTTTTACTCTGCTTTAAGCTTTCTTGGAACTGTGATCTCACTATAGCTGCAAATGGCCTAGAGAATTGTACAGATATAATAGAAGAGCCCAGAGACCCCACTATAAAATTTCACATGCCTCCATGAACTACAAGTTACCATAACAACACAAGTCCACTTTCACGTTTAAGTCCTTGTCTCTGCAAAAGATTCACAACACAAGTAAATTTTGGCCAGCTCCTCACTTGTTCTGTCAACTAAGCAAACTCTTGGATAATTTGGATAAGTGATATCATTCCTAGTAATGGATCTATAAACATCACCTTGGCTAAAGTAACATTGATGAACTAGGTTATATTTTTATTGTGAAGAGTTTGATACTATATTGGCCTGGGCAGCAAATTGCCTTTATAGCTGGTAATTGTGCACTTGGCCTCCTCACAGCACCTTAGGAATTTAAAATAATCTGAAACTTCTCACTGGATTACTTCCCTCAGTCTACAGTCTCAGGCTTGGAATTAGCCAAAGAGTTAATGATTCTGGGTTCATCTCTTGGCTGATGTCTGCTATCTTGGCTTGCAGTTACCACAAATGAAAACTTTATTAGAAATCTATCAATCACAATAGGAGAAATTACTAAATTTGCTGCAAGAGCTATAGCTACACAACAAGTCATTGGATTTATTACCTTAACTTGTTTTAGACAATAGCATTTCTGTACTTGATTACTTAGTTGAACAAGGAGAAATTTTTGCCTTGCCACAACATCTGCTGTTCTGGGAAAGCTGAAACACAATTGTATGAAATAATTAAATGAGCCATGTGGCTTACAAATGTAGGTCTTTCCTCAGGGCCTTATTTGATCACTTTGATTTCAGGTGGTTTAAATCATCTGCTTGGATTTAGGAGGATATGTGTATTCTATGAGGTGGATATTTGAGTGATGGGTTATCACTCATACTCCTCATTATAGTCTCCCTGGTGCACTGTTTTCTCACAAGTGTTTTTAATGTGTGTTCCCAGCTGTTTGTGACACAGCAAATGATTTCTTTATATTTGAGATGACATAAAAATATGATCAAGCAAAAACTCACAACATCAAAACATGAAACAATCTGCAAGTTATACACCAAGACCTTAGGCAGAAACTGAAAAGGATGCTCAACACCTTCAATTTTCATCACAACTCTCAATGGCTGAAAGCCAGATCAAACTGGAGGAATTTATTAAATAAATTAAGTTGGCCCCAGATGCATTCCCTACATCACCAAACTGAATCCTAGCTAAATTCCTGTCTCTTATAAGTGCTCATTCACCCAGAATCTGAAACCTGAGAACAACGTGTTATAACTTGTCAGCTTCCTTTCCTCTATTTCTTCTGAAGACAACCTTGATCTGTTCTGTTGGATTTTGTGCAGAGTTTTCTCCCCAGCAACTATGATTTGTTTAAATTTTTCCCCTCACTAAGAAACCAAATTTCCTCACATTTCTCAGTTCTGGGACCCTCCAGTCTTATAGCAATTCAGTTTAGCCCACCCTCTTTTATTCTTTGTAAGGCTTCTTTGTCTTATGAATCTTCCCTGTATTGTTATCCTGCTCTAGGGAGACAGTTGGGGTCAATCCAGAAATGTGGGTCCCTCCAGAAAAGTGTATTCTGAATTTAGGGAGTCTCACCAACAGGAACTGCTTTGAATGAATGCAGCACTTGGCCACCAACCTTCTGCCTCAGATTTTCTCTGCTCCAACCAGGGGCCCTTTTGTTTACTGCACTCCTCAGCAGCTCCTGTTTTGCCCTGAATCTCTGTGGACTTCACTCTTTGGGCCCAGATATGCATGGGGTTCTAACCCACTGCTGTGTATTCCTAGTCTAAAGTCTCATTCCACTGTGAGAGGACCCAGGTTGATTGCTGCTTCTGGATAACTTCCAAGGTTTGCTTGGGACCCAGTGAGAGAAAGGGGAAGAGGCCAGTTGGTCCAGGACAGAAGAGCCCTACTTGATATTTTTCTCTATCTTCAATCTAGCATTTGTGGAGTCTTTCTCCAATCTCTACAATCCTCCAGAGTTCTGAGGTGAAATTTGTCCTTAAATTTGCTGAATATCTGTTGAAGTTTTTCAGGTGATGTCTTTTCACTGTGATGGTGACATGAACCCTCTAACATTGATTCTCATTGCTTAGATTTCACTTTTGCCCACGTTCTAATCTCTCTTAGTTTCAGACCTTTTTGGAGACTTACTTGACATACTAGTTTTTACAAACCTTCGCATTTCACTTTTCTGTATTTAAAGGGAGAATGATCATTTTTGAAGAAGTTTTGGATCACAGAGGAGTTATAACTATGGTAGTGGAGGATCAATGGGATGGGGTGTCAGTGATGCAGGATACATGGGAGGCAGTTCACCTGGGCATACACATAAGGTATATAAATATGTTCATATGTTCATGGGGCATTGCCACAGTGGGTAGAGAATCACACAACAACTGAAAGATTATTGAATTTCCATTGTGGGGAGCTCTGCCACATTCTCTAATGTAACAGCAATTATCCTCCAATTACAGGGGCAATGACCAGTGAAGAAAGATGGTCAATTGATGGGCCCTTGATATTGATGACTATGCTTATAAGCCTTTTGCTCTTGAACTTGTACCTTAGCCTAGTGTTGTAAGGTGCCTAAGAATTACCTCTTGAGAGCCTCCTTGTTACTCAAATGTGTTCTTTCTCTAAGCCAAACAGCATATAAATGCATTATCTTCCCCCTAGCAAGAGACATGTCTCCTGGGGATGAGCATCCCTGACTCTGAGGGATAACTACCAAACACTGGCTGGTGATACAACTGGAAAAAGACCTTGAATTAAAGGGAGAAAAGATAAAGACAAATGAGTGCATATGGCTAAGAGACTTCAAAGTGAGTCCGAGGTCATCAGAGAGGTAACATTTATGCATGTCTCAGAAGGATCTCATTGATGGCCAAGGTAGACATTACTCCAAATAGTGGGGCTCCTGAGGGTTCTGGAAACACCCATATATGGTCATGGCAGATAGCTGTGTAGTTTGTTGCCTTATCTATGGGCCCTACTTTGGAGTTTGTGCCCTAAGTGTGACAGAGCTGGACTCAGATGTGACTTCTCTACATATGCTACTTCTGTCCACTTTATTTGAACCTATTTTTAGTGTTGTAGTTGGTAGGTGTATGTCAAAGAGACATTAATCTCTAGGCTGTACATGTGCCAGCTGGGTCCTGAACCTCAGTGGAGTTGCTACACCTACTTTCCAGTTCATTGTATTCATCCAGGAAAACTAACAAGGAGGTGCAGATGGAAAACCAGCACACCAAGGAACTGAGAGAGTCTACAACTGCAAACAAAAGTGTCCTATCCATCAGCCAAATGGGATCAAAGCCACTCTCAATTACAGGCAGATTGGGCATCACCATCCAAGAATACTCAGGATTAGGGAAGAAAATATGGACTAGAGTAGAATTACTGGTATTCTACTGTAGACTTATTGTGATTCTAGCAATGGAAGAAATTATATCATTGATGTGAAGACAGTGGCAACTAGAGGTGTTGTAGTCAAAGAAAGGGAAAATGATGTGCAATATGGGGACATTTTCAGGACTTGGAATTCACCTGAGTGACATTGCAATGACAGATAAAGGCCATTATATACCTTGCCATAGCCTACAGAATTCAGTGGGAGAGAGTGTTAACTACAATTTAAACTATAATCCATGCTTCATGGGAATGCTCCAGAATGTGTTCATCATTTGCAATGAATGTACCACACTAATGATAGAAGTTGTTAATGTGGGGAAAAGTGGGAGGTGTGGGGCATGGTGTATATGGGAATCCCTTATATTTTTTATCTAACATTTTATGTAATGTATCTTTTAACAATAACTAAAAATATATTAAAAAAATAAAGGAGGCATGACTCATCATCATGTTTATGTGGATTCCGTATATATGAGATCCTTCAATAATATCTCTTCTCATAAAAATGGATTTTCTATGCTTCCCCCTATTCATAAGGTTGGGAGGGTAGATCAAGGGCAGATACTCTCCTGGAGCACATTAATGACAGATTATCATACAGTCTCAGCATCTGTTATGGGACCATTTGTTATGGGACCCATTTAAACCTAAATTTCCACCTCCTAGAAATGTTCCACATTTCTCAGGATATAAGGGATGGATGATTAATCTTACCTACCAATTTCCTTTAGTAAATTGAAATTATTTCTCCAGGGCCATTTCCTTTGAGATGTGTAACACCAAGAAGGAAAATAAGCGACTCCACTTGGTAAATGATAATCACATTAGAAAATAATGAGGGAGCAAAACCCCTATCCCACAATGATGAAACCAGAAAACTTCTCCTGGGTAAAAATTCATGCTAGGGTTGGGGGGAAAAGCATAAAACAAAAACATCCTATTGGCTGCAGGTACACACCATTCTGTTGAATCTTGGTTTTGTTATTAGTACAGGTACTTTCATTGCTTTACAATCCAGAGTCTCAAACACACCAAATAAGCTATTGTTTCAATAAAATATGGCAGATGCTGTGGTCCATATTTGATCAAATTTGGCAAAAACAGGCCCTGCAGCCAAAGATCTAGCTAACTTGTTTATAACCAACTGAACCAACAACTGAGGCAAATGATCCATAGTAATTGGATAAATTGGAGCAGCTCACTACAGGCTAATGGTGGAGCTTCCAACTCAGTTACAAATATTTAATTACTCAAGCAATCTCATATTTTATTAGCAACATGCACCCAAATCAGGCCATATGATTTAAAACTTATTTGCAACAGAATCCCTATCATCACCTATCTGAGTAAAACCTTTGACTCTTGGGAGCTTTTAGATTCAGCTACCATTAATTGGGCTTTAATTGTGCTAATCAACTCCTAGCACTTTGGTCAAATTACAAAAGTTTCATCCTTGCCAGCAGTGCACCCACAAAGCCCCTTGAGTTAAAAGATATTTGCAAGTAAGTTGCTTGACCTAGTGTTGCCTTCAAATTCTACATGCAGCTCAGCCTCCTTTTAATGCCACAGAGCTGCAAAAAACATGACCGCCTTCAATCCAAGAGGTTCTCCTTCTGGGAAGGATATCCCTACTCCACATCCCAATTGACATCACCTGAGCTCAGGTGTTCACTACTAATAATGAGATCAGCTCAGACAGCAGTTCCCCAGCCCAAGAGCTCACAGTTGGAGACCACTCATCCCTGCATCCTAAACAATTGTCAGGAGTCAAACTACACCTGAGCTACACTCTCACCACCCATGAAAGGTCTCAGACACCCTCAATTTTTCAGGGACTAATCATGGTGTTAAGTCCTGTTTTATCATGAGACCCACAAGAGTGAGTGATTTTTCTGGACAGTGCAGTTTGCTTGCCCTGTGACCCAACTTTCCTTAGTGACACTTGTAAAATTGTAATTTAATTTATGCCCCTCATGAATGTAATACTACTTTTTACCATTTTAACTGCCTGTGAGAACAAGCCCATAATCCAGTGCCTCCAGGATTATGGTTCCCACTAATATCACCTCTCATGTAAAGGATGGCCTTATTGAGATATCCATCTTATGTTTTCTCTTAGGTAAAACAGGAGAAATCTGCTGGCTTCCTTATGTGCTATTTGTTTGCCTCCAATGTCTTTCTCTCCCCCTTTGTCATTATTCATCATCCATATTCTCTCCTCAGTCTTCCCTAACAGTGCCTGCCCCTCTAGACTTCCAAAATATTATATGGCAAATTAAAGTCAAACACAACACCAGAGCCCCTTTAATACTTACACAGATGTTCAATCTATACATACATCAACCAAAGTAGTCTCTTAAGTATTGATTAACAATAACTGCTGGATTTGTAATTGCCCTTTTCCAAACCTTTATTCAACTCTTATCTGGCACAGAGATGGAAAGTATTGGGAAATTAAAACCTCTTCCCAACTACCATTTCACCTGTATCTGCATTGCCTGCCCCTCAGGGCCACTGGTGATTGTTCTCATGTTTCTTCCATATGTAGCACACATAAGTGACCTAATGGGTAACACCACACCCTCACTCTATGCCCAACAGAAGTCACTGTCTTCCTCCAGTCCTGTTCTTGAGTAATTCTCAGTTACCTAAGATGAAGTACAATTTTCTAATCTAAAGATATTGCCCTAGAAACATAATTGTGGCCCTAAAACACGGTAGCTAATCGGTACTACTTTACTCTTCCATTACCCTGTCAGAAACAGGTATTCTGGCCTTCTTTGTCCTTCCCAGTTATGTAAATGTTACTCCTTCTTCACCAACCCAGCCAAACATTACTGAGATCCCATAGTCATACTTATAATACTGGTCTTTGCAATCCATTTAAGACTTGCTGGAGTGGCTGCAGGGACCATTGCTCTCGCCCAGCTATTACAAATCCCTGATATCTAATTAGGGATTTTACAACTCTAGTATTTCATATTTTTAAAAGATAACAAATACTAGGCCTGCTTAATCAAGGACAGATAACCCTTGTCAAAATGGCTTTTGAAAATAGATTGGCTCCCAATTAAGTATTAGAGAATCAAAGAGGTGTTTGTAATGTTAATATGTGTATGTGGATTAATAACACTGGACAAGAGGCTACTCTAAATAAAAGCCTGAACCATGAAATCATCACCATAGAAAGCATAAATCATACTTTTAGCACACTTCATAATTCAAACAAAATATTAATAGAAGCCCCTGCAATACCTGATTTTTTACTCGTGGTTAATGCCAAACTACTGGGGACTCCTTCTATAAGTCAGCCATGAGGGATTTCTCATGTTTAAATTTAGTTTCTTCCTTGGACTATCATAATAAAATATCTTCTATGCC
>JAQZBX010075902.1:0-14524 GCA_029593785.1 Cabassous unicinctus
ATTAAGTGAAAAAAAAATTAAAGTCATTCATTTTAAGGATTATAGTATGGCAATAAAAAATAATGAGATAAAATATAATAATTAAACAGATGTACATTTGCCTGCCTGAACATACCTCTAAAACCTAATAAGCTTAAGAAAATATGTGGAAGGAGTATACCTTTACTAAATACATTTATATACATACACTACAATACCTATCTATATGTAAGAATTTCACACACACCACCCACACTCAGGCCCCTGCTTAAGTGTGGACCTCGAAATGATCCAGAGAGGTTATATTTGACATTAAGGGACAAGGGAATCCTAAATTGGATGATCTGTAGTAAATCAGTGGAGCAACTCCAATACTTACTAGAGTTAGATTACAACCCATGGCAGTTTTCCCTTCAGATTCAGCCTGAACTACTACAACCTCCCCTGATCTCTGTCAGAGACAGACTCATCCTACATAGGCATCTGGTGGTCTTGCAAGTGGGTCCCTTCTGGCAGACAATCCTCCTCTTACCACATTAACCATGAGCTATGGTTTCAGCTCCAAAAATAAACAAAACTACCTGACACTGTTGTATATGTGTGTCCAAATATCTTTAATCCTAGGAAGCACTTGTGGTTTAAAGGTGGTTTAAAGGAACCCCCACAGGAGGTGAAGAGTTTGGGGGAGGAGTAATGAAAAGTGTACTTCTTCTCTTAACTATTAAAATTGATGCACTTTGGACAAAAGATGTGTCTCTCCCAGATTTTCCTCCCAAGACTCTCCTTTGCCCCCTCCCCAGATAGCTGAAGGGAGACAGCTCTGCTCTTTGTGCTGAATAATGGAACACTGTATTAGCATCTCAGGGGAACACAGAGCAGTTATACATTGGGAAGAGTTAGGTTTGCTGCCCTCTCCCCTCCTTGAGTCCCTTTTCTCTCCCCTGCCTTTTTATCACACCATTGACACATCCCATTTTTCTCAGTCTTAATCAAATGCCTTTTTAATATTTCCAGAGTGATGGTTAATGCATCAAAATTTAACTGGTATATTCAGGTGTTTATTGTTGAGAGATGCATCTAGTCACTTATAGAAGCAGTTATAAGCCAGGACCCTAGAAAGCAGTAGAATGAGAATGGGATGCCTTTTTATTAGGTGGGAGGAAGAAATAAGTGTAACGGCTTTGTCTTACTGAAGTCAATGTTCCCCCCTGGTAGGAAGGGATCTACACTTTGCTCTTGTTCACTCTTTTCTCTTTCTTTTGTAGCCTCTGTACTCTGTGCAACTACTGCTGGTAGTTTCTTAGCCCTCTTTAATGTTCCATTTTAATCTCAATCATTCTTATAAATTTTAAACTCATGAAGAGAAGAAATCTGAAAAATGACTTGTGAATGTTAAAGGTTCAAATAAAACACTGGAAAAAGAAAAAAATGGACCTCCTCAGCAGGTAACTTCATTGAACAAGACTAAGGTTTAGGCAATTGGTAGGCTGATCCCAAAATCAAACAGGTGACCCAGGTGGCAAATCCAAGACAGATGATATGCAAGCTAGCTTCATGTTAGCTTTTTATCCTCTCCTTAATATCACCTGGAATTGTACTAATTAACCCAAATGGATATTTATAGTCCCAAAGTTTGACTTATAAAGAATCTAATGGCTTCTGTTAGCAAATCTTTACCTGGTCCCATCCTGGAATATATCTCCTATACTTGCATTTAGTCAAAATTGCAATAGATTTTTACTCAGATGTAGAACCCCCAAGTACTTGCTCCCACAAATCACATGAGCCCTAACTCTCTGATGCCACTAATGAGCTGTGATAATATTCCCATTTGTACTAACCAATATAGGATCACTGCTTTTGTGAGTAGCAGGAATAGTATATGTGCAAAACATCATACCACAATTAAGGTTAAAACAGTTGAGGAGCAGCTGTAGCTCAAGTGATTGAGTTCCCCCTTCCTATGTACAAGGTCCCATGTTTGATCCCCAGTACCTCCTTAAAAAAATGAAAAAATCAATTCTCATTGTAGAGTCATGTAGCTCAATGGTTAGGTACATGCTTCACATGTACAAGGTCCTGGGTTCAATTCCTGGTACCTCATAAAAACAACAACAACAGCAGGTAATCATGTCCAAGGAGTTATTTCAACAAATTAAAGAAATGGGTAGTGACTGGATTTCTTGGATGAATCCCATTGTTCTTTAGAATCCATGGTTGTAGGTGAACACATAGCCTTAGATTACTTATTGGACACTGAAGCCATCCATGGTCAGTGAACTTACTAAAACATCTTGCTACATGTGAGTAGACAACCCTCATTAAGTTTTATCAATAACCAGGGACATTGCGCAAAAAGAGTCCATGATGCCATACTATTGACTAAACAGATTGAACAATTCAAAATGTTCTCTTTTTTTAAAGCTATTCTCCTGGCTTTCCCCCCATCAATTGGGAAGAATGGTAGTGATTAGGATTTGAAATCCTAGTTATTGGAATCATTAGGATGCTTTATCACTGTTTCCAAACTCAGCAATTACAAAATAAGTACAACTAAGATCATAATACGACATGGGACCAGGGTATGGATACTTACTTGGATAAATGGTCCTTGAAGCTCCCACATTATTTACTTCTTCACAGCAGAGAAGGACCATTAGCAAAAAGCATGCTGACACCACACTGAACTCTTACCTATCCAATAGTTTAAATATAGGCCAAATATGCCTTTTTAAGACATTTAGAGCCTGCCTATTTCCATATTTCACAGAACTGCATCCAACATCTGCTAACCATACATAAAACAATACCTGGAGTTATAAAAGACCCCAAACTCCCTCTGTCACATGGTGTTCTCTGACCAATAGTCTTTCCACCTTGCTGCTGAGTGATATCACCAGACATGTAAGCCACCTCACGATCCTCTCACCTGGGTATTTCTTTGGCTTGTACCACTTTTGGATGGTGACCCCATAGCACTGATTCTGGAAGACCTCTTTATGGAAGGAACTTCTCTCATGAAACCCTATCCAAATGATATCCAATAAATTTTGTTGTGTGTTATTCTAGCATATCCTGGATCTTTCTTGATCAATACTGAAATCTTCAAACACACTACAAAGTGACATTGAATCACTTACCACTCAATTTCAAGAACAATCCATGGTCTGGAACTTTGTTACACTCAATAAACTTTTGTTAACTAAATGTTTGATGAGGGAGCGGTGGTGGCTCAAGTAATTGGGCACTGCCCTCCCTTGTGGGAGGTCCTGGGCTTGTTTCCCGGTGCCTCCTAAAAGAAAAATAAATAAATAGATGTTTGATGAGTGAGTAAATAAGGTGATTTAGAGTAACAATACTTCTCCTTCACAACACATTTATGTCAATAATCCCCAATCATTTTTAAGTTTCATTTTCCTTGAAGAAAAAATGACTGCTTTAGCCTCTCCCTTGGAAATATGTTGCTGCTATAACCTAATACTTCAAACACCCTTGGACTCCATACAATAATCCATTAACTGTAAATGGACATCAAGATTATAAACAATGTTTTTGTTAAGAAATAGAAATGGTTTATTAGAACAGGGGCCAGAATTACTATGCAGCTCCTACCTCTCCTTGGACAGCTCTCATGCAAGTTTAACTAACAAAATAGACATTCTGCATGGCCAGCTCTTCTGCTTCAATGTTATTACTCTTTTAGGGTCTTTTGACTAATTAAACTTTAACTTTGAGGGGAAGACTTTCAAAAGTGATCACCAAGGGTCAGTATTTTGAGGTTATATAAATTATTGTAAGTATATAAGGCATTCTGAAAACATGAAATTCTCCACATCTGCAATGTTCTTCCATTACCTAATTTCCTGTGATCTCTCTGCTCTATGGCAATAAAATCCTAAGATATGGAATTAAGCACTGCCACATTTTGAATCCTGGGTACATTTTTTCTAATGTTCCCATAATCCTTGAAGATTCACCTCTTTATCTTTTGGAAAAATTGATTTATTTTAATTTATTTTAAAGGAGGATGGAAATATTAAATCACTTTTTAAAAGCATACTTTAAGCACCATTAGATTTATTTGTGCCTATTTATTTATCCTTGTTTTCATTCATCTTTGTCATATATATATAAATATACAATAGTTAAGAGACATTATTTTGCATTTCCCATAAACAGCAAAAATGATGTTTCTAATCCTTCGAACTCTTTATAACTATGTTTATAGCTAAAGAAAAATCCTAAGACACGAGCAACATAATATAGATTTCAGGACCAATTTTTAGTATTTACATATTTCAAAGGATGACTGCATTAAAAAGAACTGCATCTCAGTTATTATTACCTGTCACCAAACACCACATGAAGCATTCCTAGATCACTTCACAGTCAAACATTTTAACTAAAAGACCATTAGGCAAAAGTGTGAATTGTTGCACGAACTCTGGGTTTAAGAATGCTGTATTTTTTCTTTAATTCCTACTTTGAGTTTTGGGAAGGGAAATCCATGTGAAGGTTTTCCACTTTAATATTAAGATTCCTATCTCCTCAGCATGAAAACTTTAAGATTGACTAAGAAATGGATAACCACTGAGGAGTTTCCTTCATACATTACACTGAGGATATATTAAAGAATGTGAGTTCTCAGATATTTTACAAGAGTTATTCTACGAATAAAGGAATTCTCATATGTATGTCAATGAAAGGCTTCCCCATACTGAATTATCTGGTATTCCCAAGATGCTTTCAATTCTAGTAAAGACACCCTGTCTTATTTCCTATTTTGGAAGTATTCCTTTATTGAATTCTCTTCTGCATGCCAAGACTGGAGACCTGCTGAATGTTTATGTGGTTCCAGTGGAGTTTACTCTTATCATTTACAGATATTTTTAAATAATAAATGCATTTCCATCTGGATTACATTGCTATAGAAGATCTCCCCTGTATGATTGCCCTGCTTTGTTTAAAGGTTGATACAATGACTGATGACTCTTTTACATTTGGTTCTTTTATGCTGTGAGTCCTCTCACATCACAGTACGACAGAGTGTTGGTGAAAGGCTTTCCTATGTACATGGCATTCATGTGGCTTCTCTCTAGTGTGAATTGGAATATACTGACTGAAGGATGAAGGATAACTAAAAGCCCTTCCATACTGATTACAGATGCAGGGTCTCTCTCATGTGTGAGCTCTTTTATAGGAATACAAATTAGTATCCTGGCTAAGTGCTTCCCATGTTCACTAGATTTATAGGGTCTTTCTCCAGTGTGAGTTTTATAAATATCAGTTCTTGGATACTTTCCCACATTCATTACAGTCGCGTCTCTCCAACATGAATTTTCTCATTGTTTCAGTTTGCCAGGGGCTGCCAATGCAATATACCAAATATGCATTGGCTTTTAGAATAGGGATTTATTAGGGGAAAAGCTTACAATTCTGAGGCCATTAAAATGCCTCAGAGATTCTTTCTCACCAAAGGTCTGCTGCTGGTGATCCTGGACACCTTTCTCTGCCTGCTCTGTCCCTGGCTTCCTTTCTCCTAGAGCTCAGCTGAGGTGTTCAGGCAAGTGGCTCATATCTTCCCCTCTTTTCCAGGCCTCATTGCTTCAGCTTCTGGCTGCTCTGCTGATTCCACTCTCCAGCCTCTCTCAGGCACTTGGTTTCTCTCTCTTTCTGTGGCTGCAGGGGATCCTGCAATATTCTCTCATAAGGCAGGGTAAAATGGCAGCTCTTTTTCTCTGCCTTCTACCCTGTTTATATAGGACTCGAGTAAAAGGATTAAGGTGCCCTTCTTACAGGTAATTTGCATGGCTATCATTTTTTTAATCTATCTTTCCCTGCCTGGAATCATTAGATTGCTGGATCCCACAATCAAATCAAAAGGTCCCCTCTAAAAAGTTTAACAAGAATAAGAATGGGTTCACTTTAGAGCAAGTTTTTCTGAGGTCTACAAAAAAACTCAAACCAGGACACTCATGTTGTCTTAGTTTAGAGTATAAACTAAAGGCTTCCCCATATAGATAACATTCATATGATTTCCCTCCAATGTGAATGTGCTCAAGTTGATTAAATGATGCCTAATCCCTAAGGGCTTTTCCACACTGACTTGTGACATAGGGCTTTTTACACATGTAAGTTGATCTATGTGAGTCAGTGAGGAACTCTCAGGGAAATCTACTGTGAAATCATACAATCAGTTGATTGTATATATAGTTAATTGCATCTAAAATCAATGGAGATTGCTCTTAGCAACGTGGTTAATCACAACTAATCAGTGGGAGTTCAAAAAAAGCACTGAAGATTTCAAGAGTCAGAAAGAAGAATTTCTGCCTTTACTTCAGTTATTCAGTATCCCCTGGGGAGTTCAACTTCACAGTTATCACAGAGTCCACTTTGACACTTGCCCTGCACTATTAAGACTTACTGAGCTCCCACAGCCACAGGAGCAAATTCCTTTAAGAAATATCTTACTATTTATATCCTGTTGATTGTGTTCTATGGAGAACCATGACTAAAACAGCCCTTAAATGGGAGAAAAACAAGAAATGGAGGAATAAACCAGCTTCTAGAAAAACATTTTAGGATATTGCCAATTGAGAAGGAATTTCTGGATTAAATAAGAGAAAAACAAAATGAAGATGGGATGTTGGGGAGGTAAAGGGAGAGAAATTCATCACAGTGGAGAACCAGGACAAATGCCATTACTGATTTGTTAACAGCAATATGGACATGTGGATTCCTTACTGAGGCCAAGGTATTTACAGACAGACATATGAATAGAAATGGATAATGCATTTATAATGGCATTATCTTTAGAATATTCCCCTAATATCCTCAGTGTCATTTCAGAAAATATCATTCAAAGAAATCTGTAGTTGACACTACCAAGGTCCTGCACTATTGTTGCGGCCGACAGAATGAAACTCAAGCTGCACTCTTGAGGGTATGGATGAAGGAAGTTTTATTACATGCAGGCCCAGAGGAGAATTCAGTCTTCAAATTCTGAGCCCTGTTTCTTGATTTTCATAAGTTTATATAGGAACGCTAAGTGGGCAAATTCCTAAACAAGCAGGCAGGCAGGGTTACAAAAGCAGAGGAGCTAGGTTAGCTTGTCTTCCTAAAAGCAGAGGGCCATTAGGGAAGAAAAGAGTCATTATCTGTTTAGAGTTGTAAATTTCAATTCAAATGGGCAGGCTGGGAGTGCTTAACTTCCTGACATGGATTCCATCTAGAAAAAGTGGGAGAGGAGGGGAGAAAGGGACCAAGGGGAATTTATTTTCCTAAAGCTGTGGGTTTCTGCTGAGGGGGGTTAGTGTCCCAGCACTTCCCTTATTGTTCCCCACTTTTAATGCCCTTATAATTCTTTATGGGGCATCATCTGCTAACATGGGGATTTTTCTATAGTCCCCAAGGGCTGATATTTAACACGAGGCATTACTTGCTGTTTTAATCCATTTAAGCGGGAAGTGATGTATTGTGTTAGGTACCATAGAACACATGGCCCAAAAGATAAGAGTAAAAAGACTGAGGCTATTACTGGCATAAATGGCAAAATCCAGGAGAGGAGATACTGGAAGTAGTTCCCATTGGCAGATGCCTGGTATACACAGTTTAAATGGTCTTTGGCTTATTCCTTCAGTAGGGCCACTTTGTCCTTAACTATTCCTGAGGAGTTTGCATAGAAACAGCATTCTTCCCCCAGGGCCTGGCAGATCCCCCTGACATGCACTGAGCATGTCTAATCCTCACCTGTTTCGTAAAACCACTTCTGCCAATGAGTCTATCTGGTCTTGCAACCCATTGAGAGCCCCCAATATATCTTCAAGATCATTAGATGTTTTCTGTGCTAGTGTTTGTAAGTTCTCCTGACCAGCTGCGAGTCAGACCACCGCTACCTCTGTGCTCCTGACTACTCCTAGTCATAAGAGTATCAGAATTGCCTGTATTGCTTGTTTGTCTCAGGAGAGCTCTCCAGGCAATTCATCTCCATACACCGAGAACGATGGTACTGGCCAAGCCAGGTAGAAGATGCCCTGGCCATCCTAGGGTAGGCACTGGTAGCCGTTGGGGCCACAGACCCAGATGGTGTAGTTTGTGGCACATTGGTCAGGCTCATTGAGTGGGTGGATGGTGTTGCAGTTGGCCCTTCCAACAGGGAGGATGGTTGAGGGAGACCTGGCAGTTATGTTTTTACAGTTAGACAGTTTTCCTGGGGGTTTGGTTATGCAGACTGGGAGGGGCCTGGTTCCCACCACAGAGCTGTCATGGGTCAGGAGGATTATGTTCCATGGGACATGTACAGGGAAGATGGTTAGACTGGAGGAAGTGCATAGCCAGCAGGAGGCAGCTATGTTGGGCCGAGAGTCATTTAGGAGTTTGTGGAAATTTCAAACCTGGTTCAAAAGAATGTTGCCGGGGCTGTTCTAACTTTAGTTTTTAGCATCTGGGGAGCTTTACTGATAATTTTTCATCAGGATTTTCTCTGGGGATTGGGTTACTGGGATCAGTTGGACCAGTATGAGGCGCTTCATGGGGGATTGCTTACTGCCTTTGCCAGACTGGAACTGGTCCAAGCTTCAGGTCAATGATGATGGGTGCATGGTTCCATGCCATTCCCAGTGGGGTTTTTTCTGCCCAAACCTGGGGGAAAAGTTCCAGCAGCTTTTCTGAATTCTGACCGGAACTTTCTTCTGTATGAAGTCTCCATTCTTAGCTTCAAGGTATGGTGACGAGGAGAGTGAGGCTGGTCCCAACGATTAAGCTTGCTGGTCCTTCAGGTTTGAAGGTAATCTGGGCTCCCAGTTTGGTAAGAGGTCCCTACAAAGCAGGGGAACTGAACATTCAGGCAGGTAAAGAAATTCATGAGTTACTTCATGGCCATCAAGCTGGCAAGTTCTTAATTTGCAAAAAGGCCATTGACTTGACATCCCCAGTTTCTCCTAAGATATTAGTGGTTTTTCTGCTAAAGGGGGTGATGGAGGTTATGACCACAGAATGTTCAGTGCCAGTGTCCACCATGAAAGTTATTGAATGGCCCCCAACTTGCAGTTTGACCATGGGCTCATGGGGGCAAAGTTCCAGTGAGCCCGGTCACCCCTATTCAGGGTTGAGCCCTGCCAGCCTGATCAGATGGTCTTGGGGTTCAGGTCAGTATTTCCCTTTAGGCATGTTCCCTCTATGTGCCTGATTCTTTTGGGGACACTCATTTTTCCAGTGTCCACTTTCTTTGCAGTAGGCACATTGGTCTTTGGCCAGAGGCACGCTTCTGGTGTTTCTTCCCCATTTTTGAGGTGGCCCTTCTCATCTGGTGGGGTCAGGATTTCCTAAGGCTGCCGCCAGTAGGGAGGCTTGATGTATTATTCACTTATTGGCTTCTTGTTCCGTGGCTTCATCTTGCTTGATGAATACTTTGTTGGCAACTTCCAGGAGTTGAAAGATGATCATGTCCGTGAACCCTTCTAATTTTTGGAGCTTTCTTTTCATGTCCATTGCTGCCTGTGCAACAAAGGCAGCATACACGATCCTCTGGTTTTCCGGAACTTCTGAGTCAAAAGGGGTGTAGATTCTGAAGGCCTTGCAAAGCCATTCATAGAAATCTCCCAGAGTTT
Source organism: Cabassous unicinctus (assembly GCA_029593785.1). Lineage (NCBI taxonomy): Eukaryota > Metazoa > Chordata > Mammalia > Cingulata > Chlamyphoridae > Cabassous > Cabassous unicinctus. Next base: position 9,588 of record JAQZBX010075902.1, read on the forward strand.
CTTCAGGCTTTTGAGTAACTAAAGTCATCTTTGTCATGTTTGTGGGTTGTTTTGCCCCTTCTCAGACCCCTCAGAGGAGCGCTTCCCGATATTGCTGGAGAGCAGCCCGTCACTGATCAGTTTTGAAGTTCCAGTTCAGCTGGGCCTCTGGTGCCACTTCTCATTCCCAATCTTCTGGGTTTAAGATGCCAGTAGGGGCCTGCTCCTGCAGCCACTTTTGGGCTTTTGTCAGAATCCATCCTCTCTCCTCCGTATTAAACAAAGTCGGGAGGAGTTGGCAGCAATCATCCCAAGTAGAGCAATAGGTTTGGAAAATGGATTCCATGACATCAATAAGAGGCTGGGGCTTTTCTGAGTAGCAGGGGGTATGGTGCTTCCAGTTTAAGAGGTCTGTAGTTGTGAAGGGCTGGTAGTATAATACAGACTTCCTGGGTTGGATGGTCCCATTCTCACTCATCTGGGCCAAACCCTGTGTTTCATGGAGGGGCATTTGTAACACGGGTTGTGCCGACTGGAGCCTCCTTGCTAATGGGGTTGCAGGGCTTTCCTCAGAAGGGGTTGATGTTCCTGGAGGGACCAAATGTGGGGGTGTTTCTGGGGGATCTGCCTGCACTCCCAGGCTAGGAGGAGAGGCTAGAGCAGCCAGAGCATATGGTGATGGGTCCTCCTCCAAGGACCCTTGATGAATGACTGACTTCTGGAGCCCTATTCCCTGTGCAACCAAAACCCTGCTCTGTCCCTTTTTTCCAATGCACAATCAAACCCAAGGGGGCAGAGTCTTGGCTATCTCCAACCAAGAGTTGATCTAGGGAAATTGTTCAGGGTGGCCAGGAGTTCCTGTGATCAACAGCCACACTACACAGACCCTGGCTATATCCAGGGTCCCTTCCAAGGGCCAGTCAACATTAAAAGTGGGCCACTCTACTTCACATAAGGTTCAGAATATGCCGGGGTTCATCCAGATGCCATAATCTCCAGAAAAACCCTTCTTGAAATTCTTGAGCATGCAGTTTAAGATGGTAAGTTTTGACTGTGATGAGCCCATACCCTGCATCGGTGGTGCAAGACAGACAAGGGATGGGGTCTCCTCTTTCAGGGGCACTCAGATGTCCACCTGTCCATGTATCTGGCAAGAGTATCAGCTCATCTTAGCTAAGCACCCAGGTAAATTTCAGGGTAGCCGTTATGCCATATGACATAGCTGTGGAAAACAGGTTAGGATCCACACGGGCTCCATAGCATAAAGCTTTTGAGTCACAGACTGGTACAGCAGATGCAAGCCCCTGCCATCCTCACTCACTCACACAGTCACTCAGAGATTATGGAGTCTCTCCCACAGGATTAACACTATTAAATGTGCACCCTGAGTCAGTGGCATGAGACAGACAAGGGAAGGGTTGCACCTTTCGAGGCCACTCTGATGCCCACTTGTCTGCATCTCTCATGAGAACTTCAGCTCGTCTTAGCTAAGGCGCTCAGGTAAAGTTCGGGGTGGCCGTTATGCCATATGATGTAGCCACAGAAAACAGGTTAGGGCCCACATGGGCTCCATAGCATAAAGCTTTGGAGGCACAGACTGGTACAGCAGATGCAAGCCTCTGCTGTCCTCACTCACTCATGCAGTCACTCAGAGGTTATGCAGTCCCTCCCACAGGGATTGCCCTAATCTGGATTCTCAGTACTAGAGATTTCAGGAGGTGATCAGTCTCCTCTTCCATCCTGAGATGGGCCTGACTGAGGACTTGGCATCTGGGGCCTTACCTTTCCGGAGTCTTCTGACACTGTTCAGTCTGCCCCCCACTGAGTCAGGCCAGGGTGTAAGGACATGGCCTTTGGGGATTGCCTCAGAAGGAGGTCCCATCAAGAGGACAGGTGGTGCCCACCTCATTTGCTCAGAGATCGCCATCAGCCACACCCATCAGCCCCAAGCCAGAGGCACAATGGGCCTGCTCAATTGGGTTTTTCCCAGTCAGGAAACCAAATGTTGCAGCTGATGGAATGAAGCCCAAGCAGTATGCTTGGAGGTATGGATGAAGGAAATTTTATTACGTTTGGGCCCAGAGGAGAATTCAGTCTCCAAAGTCTGAGCCTTATTTCTCAATTTTCATAAGTTTATATGGGAACACTAAGCAGGCAAATTCCTAAGCAAGTGGATAGGCAGGATTACAAAAGCAGAGGAGTGAGGTTAGCTTATCTTCCTAAAAGCTGAGTGCCATTAGGGAGGAAAAGAGTAATCATCTATTTAGAGTTGTAAATTTCAATTCAAAGGGGGCAGGCACAGACTGCATATCTTCCTGACATGGATTCCATGGAGAAAAAGGCGGGGAGGAGGGGAGAAAGGGACTGAGGGGAGTTTATTTTCCTAAAGCTGTGGGTTTCTGCCAAGGGGAGTTATGGTCCCAGCACTTCCCTTATCACTATCACTTCCCAAACTCCTCCTCATATTGAAGCACAGGTTTCTCAAGCTCACCTGGACTGTTGCCTTGGAGAAATCTTCTTTCTTCCCTCCACAGATTGTCTCCTTGCTCCAATGGGGAAATCAAATCTGATTTGCAGATAGATACCCCGTACATAGATTGAGTTCCTTGCTGAGAGTAGTGCATGATTTTCAAGGCCAGAGCTGTCAACCTAGGAAAAAAAAGATACTGGAGGTTTATCTAGGAGCACCCCCTTGAAAATAGAATTGCAGTGCACACCTTTCACCATGACAATGAAACTCCAGTCCTCAGTTTGATGATGTCTATGTCCAAGTTCAACAACATTAAGTAGAATCTTCAATGATTTTAATCAGAGAGAAATTAACTAATTTTTAAAATGAATCCAATAAACATAAGTCCCCCCAGAATACTACAAATACATGGAAAATGATTTGATTCTTATTTTTACCAGTCTGGTATCAGACCCCAGCTTAGTTCTAAGAGCAGAAAATGAACAGTCTTTAATCCAATTATTTATTCACTCAAAATAGTCATTGACTTCCCAGCTGCATTCTGGGCACTGAAGATTGAGAGAGAAGAACGATTTTACACTGTGGTGGGGAATACTATATTTTAATAAGGAGAAAAATTACATTTAAATAATTAAGAAAGAAATTTCCTTCATTTAGATTTAAGTGCTATAAAACATTCAGAGCAAGGAGAGCATTGGAATATGGGGAAGCTCCTCTGGATTCTTACAGGTATATATATAAAATCAATGTTGACAGATTCACCTACAGAGACCTGATGAATGCTATTTTCCAGCATTAAATCTCTGAACAGCTTTCTCATGATTATGTCAAGCATGGGCCACTCTTCCTCAGTGGAATCTATAGCTACATCATCAAAGATCATTGATTCCTTAAGCATAGTGCATATTATCATTAATTTAGGGCCATCCTGATGAATGTCCAAAGGACACCAACACGGTTAATGAGTGAAGCACTTCCACATACATCTCTTCAGTAAACACACAGCATTAAAGGATGCTGGAATAAATTAGTGTAAATGTACAGGAGAAGAATACTTTTTCTTTATTTTAAACATTCACTTTGAAATAACACCAAATTTATAGGCAAAGTGCAAAGAAAACAGAATTCCAAAATAACCCAATGCAGATACCCAGATTTATGAGCTACAGGATTTGCAACAATTAAAATCATTCTGTCTGTCTGTCAGTCTGTCATTTAACTATCTAATCTATCATCTCTCTATATGTACATCTATCTCATAGCTATCTATCATTTGTCTATTTACTAAATATTTGAAAACAGTCTGCTAGGATCATGCTCCTGTAACACATCACACATCCATCATAATTTACTAAGGACAAGGACACTAGTGTAATAATCACCTTAACAACTTACATCAAGTTCAAGAAATTTAACATTGATATAAGAATACACTCTATATTCAAATTTCTTCAGTTGTCCCATAATTCCCTTGAGGCATTATAACCGGATCATATCTTACATTTAGTTACCCGGTCTCTTTAGTCTCTCTCATTTTTCAGCTGTGGCAAAATATATATAATATAAAATTTCCCAGCTCAACTACTCCATACTCCATGAGTTAATATGATTCAGTGTCATTAATCACATTCACAATGTTATGCTATCATCACCACCATCCATTGCCAAAACATTCCATCACCCTAAGCAGAAATCCTGCTCTCATGAAGCATTAACTCATCATTCCCCTCCCCTCCCAAAGATAACCTGCACTTTACCTCTGTATCTGTACTTGCATATTTTACTTATAGTATATAAGTGGAATCTTACAATAATCTGTTTTTTGTGTTTTTCTTATTTTACTCAACATGGTATTTTCAAGTTCATCCTTTTTTGCATGATCAGAGTTCTTTTTTTTTTTTTACAGTTTAATAATATTCCATTGTTTGTATCAACCATTATTTGTTTATCCATTTATCCATTGAAGGACACTTGGATTGTTTCCATCTTTTTGCAAATGTGAATAATACTGCCATAAATATTGGTTTACAAATATCTGTTCCAGTTCTTGCTCTCAATTTTTTAGGGAATTGATCGAGATGAGGTACAAACAGGGCATAAGGTAGTTTATATTTAATGTTCTGAGGAAACACCATGTGGTTTACAATAGATGCTACAGCATTTTACATTCCCAGCAACAGTGTACCATATTTTCTATTCTCTCATTCCACACCAGCATTGGTTAATGTGTGACCCACTATAATAGGGTAGGCCTTAATCCAATTACTGGAGGCTTTATAAAGAGAAAGCCCTATGGAGGAGCTGGAACTCACAAGTCAATAGGAACCTGGAAGAGAAAAGGGAAGGTATCACTATATGAAGGCAAAACTAAGGACCCAAGTTGCCAAACAAAATGTTACCAATGCAGGGAGTGAGCAAGGCTCCTATCCTCTGAAACTAGGAGCCAATAAATTCCCATTGTTTAAATCAACCCATTGTGTGGTACTTA
>JAQZBX010075903.1:0-14519 GCA_029593785.1 Cabassous unicinctus
TCTTTTCATTTAGCTGTAGAATTCCAGCTCCAGGGAAGGTGAAGGGATAAATAACAAGAAGCAGCTTGCAGAATTGAGGTCCCAGAATTAAACAAACATCACAGAACCACGCAGCTACAAAAGCTGCTTTTATGCTTTATTCCAACCATGCGTCTGCAAACATATTCTCCAGGTAGCTCACTTCTTTTGAGAACTATAGAAACGCTTTCTTCTCTTGTATATCTGAATCATTACATCAAGAATTTAGTTCCACAGTTCTTCCGTCAATACTGACTTTCATATTTACATGAGCTCTTGTGTTGTACCGTTCTGAGTCCCTTCTCATGTCTTCCTGAACGTTTTTCATATATTGTCTTTGTGGTCACCATGGGACTGAAAGTTAACATCCTAAACCTGTTACAATCATGTCTGGCTTGACACCAACTTAACTTCAATCGCATTCCCACATGCCCTTTCTGTACCCCTTGTTCCCCTCAATTTTTGTTGTACTTGTTACAAAGTATATGTTTATATATATATGTCCAAAACCATAGCTTTATCATCACTTTTTAAAATATACTTTTTAATTTTCTAAAAAAGATACTTAGATTACATAAATGTTACATAAAAAATATAGGTGATTCCCATATGCCCGCTCCCTACCCCTCCCACATTTTCCCACATTAAAAACATCCTGCATTATTGTGGCACATTTGTTACAATTGATGAACACATTTTGGAGAATTGCCACTAAGCATGGATTATAGTTTACATTGTAGTTTATATTCTCTGCTGCACAGTTTTGTAAGTTATGACAAGATATATAATGGCCTGTATCTGTCATTGCATGTCACTCAGGACAATTCCCAAGTCCTGAAAAAGCCCCCATATTACATCTGTTTTTTTCCTCTCCTTCCCTTCAGAACGTCCAGTGGCCACTGCCTCCATATCAATGATAAAAGTTCTTCCATTGTTAGGATCACAATAAGTCTGTAGTAGAATACCAGTAAGTCTACTCTAGTCCATCATTCATTCCCCAATCTTGAGGATTCTGGGATGGTGATGTTCCTTCAACCTCGAATAGAGAAGGGGCTTAGGTCCCATGGGGCAGATAGATGGGACTATCTTGCTTGCAGTTGTAGACTCTCTCTGTTCCTTGGGATGGTCGTTGTCCATTATCATCTCCTTGTTAGTTGTCCAGGGTGAGTCCAATGAACTGGAGAGTAGGTGTTGCCACTCTGCTGAGTCTCAGGGCCCAGCTGGCACATGAACAGCCCAGAGAGTCTCTTGGACATACACTTATCCACTCTCATACTAACTATAGGTTCAAATAGAAGGGGTGGAAGAGCCATGCGTAGGGAAACAACTGAGTCCAATTCTGTCACACTGGGGAGCATAAATTCCAAGGTAGGGCCCACTGGCAGGACACCAAACTCCTGAGTTTCTGCCCTGCCTATAGTGTCTGGATGTCTCCAGAGCTCTCAGGTGCTCTGCTATTTGAGGTAGTATTTGCTTTGGCAGTCAGCGAGATCCTCCTGAGACGTGCATAAGCGTAACCTCTGGAATGACCTCCCGACTCACTCTGAAACCTCTTAGCCATATAAACTCATTTGTCTTTACCCTTTCCTCCTTTTGTTCAAGGTCTTTTTCCAGTTGCATTGCTAGTTGGTGCTTGGTACTAATCCCTCAGTGCCAGGGAGGCTCATCTCTGGGAGTCATATCATTACTTTTGATGTCTTTACATTTTAGACCCTATAAGAAGTAAAAAGTGCAGTTACATATGAAAAATATGACACAATATTACTGGTGTTTATAATTACCCATATGGTGACCTCTACCAGAGGCCTTTATTTCTTTATGCCACTTCGATCCGCTTTCTAGAGTCCTTTCCTTTCAGACTAAGAATTCCCTTTAGCACTTCTTGTAGGGCAGATCAAGTGGTGATGAACTCCCTCAGCTTTTCCTTATCTGGGAAGGTCTTAATGTCTCCCTCATTTTTGAAAGAAAGTCTCACCAGATATATAATACTTGGTGGCAGTTGTTTTCTTTAAGCAATTTAAATATTTTGTCCCACTGCCTTCTTGATGCCAAGGTTTCTGATGAGAAATTGGCACTTAATTTTATAGAGCTTTCCTTGTATATAACTGGTTGCTTTTCTCTTTCAGCTTTCAGAACTTTTTCCTTGTCCTTAGCATTGGAGGGTGTGACTACTTTGAATCTGGGCATGGTGGTCTTTGAGTTTATCCTGTTTGGGGTTAGGATTGTTAAATGTGTATATTCATGTCTTTCATTAAATTTGGGAAGTTTATTGCCATTATTTCTTTGAATATTCTTTCTGCCCCTTTCTCTCTTTCATCTCCTTCTGGGACTTCCATAATGCACCTATTTTACTCAAACTGGATCAAAGGCCTACGTATAAGAACCAGAACTATAAAACTAGAATAAATTCTAAAGAAGCATCTCCCGGACCTTGTGTTGGGCAATGGTTTCTTATACTTTACACCCAAAGCATGAACAACAAAAGAATAAATGGATAAATGGGACCTCATCAAAATTTAAAAATGTTTGTGCATCAAAGGACTTTATAATGAAAGTAAAAGGACAACCTACAAAATGAGAGAAAATATTTGGAAACCACATGTCCAATAAGGGTTTAATATCCAGACTATATCAAGAGATCCTACAGCTCAGCAATAAAAAGACCAACAACCCAATTAAAAATGGGCAAATGACCTGAACAGACATATCTCCAAAGGTATACAAATGGCCAAAAAGCACATGAAAGGATACTTAATATCATTAGTCATTAGGGAAATGCAAATGAAAACCAAAGTGAGATACCATTTCATACCCACCAGAATGGCTACCATTATAAAGAAAAGGAAAATTACAAGTGTTGGAGAGGATATGGAGAAATAGGAACACTCATTTAGTGTTGATGGGAGTGTAAAATGGTGCAGCTACTGTGGAGGACAGTGTGGTGGTTCCTCGAAAGTTAAGTCTAGAAATACCATATGACCTGGCACTCCTGAGTCTAGGTGTGCACCCAAATGAACTGAAAGCAGACACTCAAGTGGACATTTGCACACTGATGTTCCTACAGGCATTTTTCACAATTGCCAAAAGATGGAAGCAGCCAAGTGTCCATCAACCAAAGAATAGATAAACTAAATGTGGTGTCTACATAAAATGGAATATTATTCAGCTGTAAGAAGGAATGAAAGTCTGATACATACAACAGAATGGCTGAATCTTGAAGACATCATGTTAAGTGAAATAAGCCAGACCCAAAAGGACAAATATTATACCATCTCACTGAAATGAAATAATAAGAATAAGCAAATCCATAGGGTGAGAAACTAGAATATTAGGAAACTAGGGGTTGGGTGAGAGTAGGGAATGGGAAGTTAATGCTTAAATTGCACAGAGTTTTTATTTGCAGTAATGGAAAAGTTTTGGTAATGGATGGTAGTGATGGCAGCACAACATTGTGAACAAAATTATGTTTGTATACGGTTAGGGGGAAGAATTTTAGAATGTCTGTTTGGTACTAGAATAAAAATGTAAAAAACCACAACATAGGACCGTACAACAGAAACAAGGAACCTTAATGTAAACCAAGGACTATAATCATAATAGTATAATTACAAGAATATTCTTTCATCAATTGTAACACTAATGCAAATTGATAATAATGGCGGGGGGCGGTATATGAGAGCTCCATTTTCTGCATACGTTTTCTGTAAACCTGCAACTTCTCTAACAACAACAACAACAACAAATTAATTCCAGATGAGACTTCAGGGAGCATTAAGAGGCCAGGGCTTTGCTGCTCCAGGTGTGGTCCATGGACCAGCAGCCCTGATATCTCCTGGAGCTCGTAGGAGACTGAGACCTTCAGGCCCTGCCAGTCCGACGGAATCAGAATCTGCATTTTAACAGGGTCCTGGGGGGTTCACGGGTACTTTAATGTTTGAGAAGCACCGACCTAACTTCCTCCAGTATCTTCCCAAGCAGGAATCCATTTGCCCGTTGATTGGCATTAATGGACAGATTTAAGTGGAGAAGCCAACTGGTCGATTGCAGCTTATAAGAAGCACATGGTCTATTTCCAAGTCATGAGGTGATTTTGCTATCTGTGTGGAGCTTTAGAAGTCTATTTATGTGCACAAAGCTGGCACACATGTTCACACCAATGCATTAATTTTCATTCTCCTTACATAATAGCCACTAACCCATAAACTATCCATCCTGTCATCACAACTTTTGCAAATCCTAAAATTGGGCAGAGGACACTTTTGGGACGATTGAAATGATTATCCGAAGCATTTGTAACAACTACTTTTATCTCTGACCCTTGGATTTTAACTGACCTGCTTTCATCCGTAATTTGAAAGAAAATCATGCCTGTCCTGTCTGCACACAACATCAGATCAGAGCCTGGTACCTCCCACTGGATTATGGCTACTCTCTTGACAATAAATCCCAGTTTCTAGGTCTGTCCTGCAGCGATTCGCGTGAATCATACAGGCGACTAGACTGTCACTGCCAGGGTCGCCGAGACGTGGCCAGGAGGCTGAGCACCGTTGTCGAAGAGGGTACACTGGGAGATTTAAAGAGTATTTGAGTACAGAGACAAGACCCCTGCTTTATTGTAAGACCAGCCAAAATTCCTACTGATAGATGACATGACAAAAACCCCAGGATCAGGAATTCATAGCTGTAAGGATCCATTTAAGGTAAATAACACGGCTGCATGTTCCTAGCAGGGCTCCCGCCACATATGGAAGAGTCACATGAAGCCAAGCTGACCTCTCCTGATGACCAATTGTCTATCAAAACTGCCAAGTTTTGGTCTTCTGAGCGAGTTTAGACATAAGTCTAAATGAAATAAGAAATGGCAATTCAATTAAAATACATAAACCATTTCTATATTTTTCTTTCTTTTTGCTAAATTCCATCAATGTAGTATCAAAATAATTGGTTGATAATTTCTTGCACAAGTGGAGAAAGAGTAAATTGGATGTACATCTTTTTTTACTGCTGCTGCTAAAAGGGTGATCCTTGAGGAAGCTAAGGTTGGAAGAGCCGAGGAGAAATGGTGAGTCCTGTTTAATTGTTGTCTTCTTATTTTCTTTTTAGTATTGAACACGTAGCTGGCATTTGGTAATTAGTTATTAGCTGGATTGTGCCTCTTAGCTTAATTCCTGCTGTTGCTAAACAGCCTCAGAAGCCCCCGAGCTGGTGTGGGACATTCAGGAATCAGCCACTATCGCTGTTTGACGGTCCGTGTGTGGAGTGGGTTTGCCCAGAATAGTGGGAAGTGAGGGAGAGGATTGTGTCTGCTGCCACATGTCCTTTTCCAGAGAAAGCAGTGCACTGGATGTACCGTGCGTGTGAGTGTGTGCGGATTTATGGTAACTCCATTGTCACATATTATTTTCACGGCGGTACTTCTGCAAATGGTGTGTCAGTATCTCCTGGAGGAGCTTCTGGTTTTAGGATTTTACCACCAGCTCATAAAACAGTGAGACGCTACTGTTAAAGCTAACGCTTCAAGAGGCAGTTTTCAGAGATAAGTTTATTTTCAAAGATCAGTCTACATACAAGGGGGCTGGTGTGGAGGCTTTAAATGCCGCACGTTTAACGCCACTCTACAGGGAACTAGAGGACTGTGTGGGGAGAGGCGAGCTTCCTGGCAATAAAGACGTGCTGCCGAAAGAGTGCGCCCAGAGCAAGCCGCGGGCTGGACAGCCTCGGCTTCATTGTCCGGCTGGGCCAACCGCTGCCCTCCCAGCTGCCGAGCCCCCGCCCCCGGGGGGCCCCTGTGCCCACTCGCTGCCCCGTGTTCCACCCACTCGAGGCCTAATAGGGCCATTGGCTATCTAATCCAATAAAGGAATTCAGGAGAAGAATTAATGGTAGAAAAGAACTTCGTGTGCGACCACTCAAAGGTGCCACGTTCCTCTCAACTGCTTGCCAATGTCTTCCGACCTGGGTAAGGGGCACCATCGAAGAGCTCCTTTCCCTAGTACCCCCGGCACCCCTCCTACGGTACCAGGCAGGTGGTCAGCTGCCAACCAGTGCCTCAGATTCTTTCCTGCTTGCCCAGGTGAGCATCACCGTCTCCTGACAAGGATGGAACACCTGCAGCAGGCAAAGCAGGTCCCCAGAAGGAGGGTCTGGGGGGAATCAGGACAGCCCTGCCCCCAGGCAGCCGGCTTCTAGAAGGCCACTGCACTGTATTGTAATTCTTGGTTAAGTGTGTGTACGGCTTGAAGGCTTGAATTGTCTTTAGTTCACCTCCACATCCCAAGAGCCTGTATCCAGAGCTTTTGGCAAAGCGTATGCTCCACATGAAATGAATGAAACACAGTAATGACGGGAAGAAGACTACGATGCCTGCGAAACGTAGGCAGTTGCAGCCTTCTTGCCTGTCCACAAAGCATCCATAAATATCTAAATAGTGAGCTGTGTTCTTTTATAACAATAGCTAAATAGATACGAAAGGGAAAAACATAGCATGATTTCATGTGAATCTCAGGTCCACGATAATTAAAAACTAATCGCCAAGAAAATGCTCTCCTTGGGACCCTGTTTTCGACTTTGAATATTTAAAGATCATCCTCTGGTAAAGGTAAAATAGTCCTGCTTTGGTGCTCAAACTACCTGTTGGGAAGTGTCACCTCGAGCTTGGAGTTTGCACAGTCATTTCTCACCCAAAGCAGCTGAGATTGATTTTCTAGGTGGAGCCTGCTCCCGGGGTGCCTTTTGATCACTGTGTTCACTTACCAGGAGCGCCTCTGCCTGAAGCCAAGGAGCCCTGATAGCCTGGAAGCCGCGGGGCCCACGAGTGCCGTGACCCAAGGCTCTCTTACCAGAGAGCTGCCTGCGGAAGCAGCCCTGGGGCGGATGGTCCTCATTGCCCGCCCGGTCTGTGGAAAACGGAGCTAGCCTTTGCGCCTCCATCCCCCCTGCCATGCCAGTTGTTTAAAAAGTGCACTGAGTCCAGCAGACAGAATGCATTGCCCATTTAACTACGGGGACTCGGCGTTGCCAAAATGACAACAACGGTCACTTCGCCGCCAGGGATCAGTTTCCAGGAGGAGAAAACGGTCCTGAGTGTGGAGGGGAACGCTTTCCTTTCTAGTTTCTTCCCCCTCTCGTGTCAGGAGCCTGCCTGGTGTTTGCACTCTAGGCTGGAATAATTGAGATGCAAGTTACCATCCAAAAATGACATCCATGATTCACTTTCCTCAGGAGCGTCTATGAGTGTGGTTTGCTGGGTTTGGAGAGGGGGAGATGGAGTGGGAGGTCTGGTATTCACCTCAGGAGTAGCGTTATTCAAAGACCAGGAAAGAAATCCAATGTTTGCTGCAGCTAAATGACAGTATTTATTATGTACTCACAAAAGGGTAAAAAAAAGCTCCTGTTGATTATTTTGACATTAAATTGCTTGCAGTACATGAGGGATTAATTATGACATGGCACCCTTCATTCTGCCTCCTGAATTAGCTGGAGCTTTAAAGAAGGGTCCGTGTTCACAGCATTGTTTGTGGCTCTGGGAGGATATTCCTCAGCAGCCTGTTTGCTCATGACCTCGGTGGCCCCATCCAAAGCGGGCAAGCCCTGGTCAAGCCAAAGCCGTGCAGCCGGGCTTTATGCGCCATCCTCCCACAGGTCTTCAGCTTCTCCTGACTCTGGCCAGGCTTTCATTGACTTGGTTTTTCACTGGTGGCTCCAGGTAGAGAAGGTTCCATCTTGTATTCGGGTAGGAAGGAGATTGAGGTTCCTTGTCAGGTAGCCAGTCTCCCCAACTTCACGTGCTGGATGGAGAGTACCATCCACATCGGGACCCCAACCGGGCGTTGTTGGGCTGGGTGGTGGGAGGAAGGACACCCAGGTGTGTCCACCTTCGGGAAGCCGTGGAGCAGAGCGCGGGGCGTCAGGGTCGTCGAGGGAACGCACACCACCCTGTGAGTCGCGCTGCTTGCTGACCCAAACAATCTTGCATTCGTGTTACTGTTCACAAACCATTACCTAAGAATTCAGTCCCAGACGAGCTTTTCCGCATGAAGGAGCATTTTCTAATCCACAGGCACCTGGTCGGAGCGGAGCCCTTAGCCAGAGTTTGGCGAAGGACTGACACGAATGCAGGACTGACCGCTGGTGGTTCCCAAGCCCGAGGCCTGGCTCATCTTTCTTCACATCAGGAACCAGAACCCCCAACCCACCCCAGAGAGAGGGAGGGGCAGGCCGCGTGGATTCGGAGCAGAGGGGGCTAGCGTTTCCAGTGTCCAAGATGCCTTCCGACGTCCCAGATGCTTCACCGGACACCACGACGGGAGCACCAGGGAGCTGTGGGTGGGGCAGGGACCCGCAGGCTGAGGTGCCGTGGAGAGAGGGGCGAGGGCAGCGTGGAGCCCTCCTTGGTTACCATTGGGCCTGATGATTTCCCACCACTTCACTTTATGGCTGCTTCTGCCTTGAATCCTGGTGAATTTGCCCGCAGTTAATTGAAAGAGGTTGGTTATTGAGAAAAAAACAGACTCCTAAACCGCTGACCTGTAAAGAGCAAACCTGGCCTGGGCTCAGCTTGAGGCTGTGGTTTGACATATTTTTTCTCTGGTTTGGAGAATGTTTTCCAATCATTTTCTGGTCGTTTTTCTTCGAGACGATCTGGCGAGCTCACCCGGGATTTCCTCTGACTGGTGGGTGCTCGAGGCTGAGCACAGTGGGACAAGGGCCAGCTGGGCAGGCCCTGCCGCCCTGGTGTCGCCCGAGCCCCAGGCCCCTCTTTGGATCGGCCTGGGGCAGAGGGAGGCAAAGGCTCGCCTCGGGGCAGGCCATTGCCTGCGGCACTGCTTTTCATAACAAAAGGGAAGGCTTCCCGCGGTGTGACCAGAGAGCGGGAGGCACAAGACCGCTGCCCTGGAATTCTGTCGCCCCCGCAGGGGAAACGCCTCTATAACAAGGAGCTTGGGCCTCAGAACAGCACGCGGAGATCCAGTGGGTTTACTCATTCCTCCCACTGGAACTTTAAGTCTTGTGAGAAGTGTACTTACTGTAAATGTGTGATCTAATTTATTTAGCTGAGAGATGATTTTTTTAAAACGGACTCTTACTGCTTTGAGAAAAATACTAGAGGATCTTACCTTGGAATCCCAAATAATTATGATACTTGAAGAAATTTCCCTGCCCCGTTTCTATTCATCTGTCCTATTTCTATACCTAAAATAAAAGAGAAATCCAATAGCATTGAAGTTAAATAATACGCTTTTTCCTCCTAGAACCAATAAATCTGTTTAAAGATGCATTACTACTTTTCTTGTGGGATAATTTAGACTATGTATCAAAAAAGAAAAATCAATAGTTTTTTCTATTACAAATAATTGCCTGTTTGACTCTATTCCACTTTTTCTTTTTTATTCATTTAGGCTTCAAAAATATTTCTTCTGAGAAGGCCTCGTGCTTCAAGTCTAAGCCAGTCGGAGTTTCTATGAGGAAATGGCCGTCAGCGGGTTGGACGGTGACGCCGGCACCGGGCACCCCGGGAAGGGCTTTGTGGGGTGATGCAAGCGCAGCACAGGGTGGGGGTGCAGGGCTGCGGCCAGGGTATGCAGCCCGCAGGGGTGGGCGGAAAAGGGTGCCCCTCCCACCAGGCTGCTGCCCGGTGAGAGGCTCGGGGGGCTGGGGACCCCGTGAGCGCCGGTGAGACGCGGCGTTTGTACCCAGGTCTGAGCTGGTGACTGGCAGCACGGCCGCTGGAAGTGCTGTGGCCTGGCAGAGCCTCCAGCGTCCCTCTTTGGTCAGTTAGGCCAGGACCAGAGGGTCATCTGTGACGTCCCCATCCAAAGAGTTTCTGGTTTGACACACCTAGTGGGGTCCTTTGTTTTCAGGTTTTTGAAAAACTGAAAAGGAGTTCCGTGAGCGAAGCCAGCACCGTAATGGCCGACCAATACCGAGGTTCACTGGACCAGCACTAGACATTCATCCACGCAACATCAGTGACCGTGTTCTGAGGTCACTTTGGTTATGCCAAGCCCAGAGGTGAGAGTGGACACACAGGGCAATAAAGAGCTTTATGCACAGGTCACGGTGAGCGCTCCGAGGAGGTGGGGGCAAGTGGAAAGGCTGGGTCAAGGAGATGGTGGTGGAACTGAGCCTTCCAAGGAAGTGCCTGCTTGTTCAGTGAAGACAGTGGGAAGGGAGGGCAGGCCACTTCGAGAAGGGTCCCCATGACAGATGCACAGATGTGTGAATTGGCATGGCCTGTGCAGGGGTGCAAGTGGCTCAGTGTGATCTCGGGGCTATCATTCATCAAGTATTCCCTTCTGGTCCCTCCCCTTGTAGGCAGAGTCTACTTCTCTTCTTCTTCACAGCAGCTGAGTCTGACATGTGACTTTCTTTGGCCAGTGGAATATCAGTGAATGTGAAGTGGGTTGGAGCCTTGTATGTGCTTGCTTAGTTTGGATTTACACTTGCACTGTAGTGATCAGCCATGAAAAGGGGATAGTTGTTAGGTAGCATTATTGAGGCAATAGCTGACTAATACATTTAGCAAGGCCAAAACATGGGGTGTGGGGTAGTGAGACATGGTGCTAGAGGCAGAAGCTGGGGCTAAGTCGTGGATAGCCTTGTATTATATTAAGGTGTTTAGACCCTATTCTGTAGCAAGGGTGACCAGTGACATATTTATAGAGACATATGATATGATGTGCATTTTGGAAAGAGAACTATGGTTGCAGTGTGGCAACTGCCCTTGAGGATGTGTGAAACTGGTAGCTGTTAGAAAAATAATTATCGTAGCTAGCATCTATTGACACTCACTCTATGCCAGGCAGCATGCTAAGCACGTACCTTTTAACCCTATTTAATCCTCAAAACAACCATATGAAGTAAGTGCTTGAATCACTTCCATTTTACAGATGATGCAGTGAGGCTCAAAAAGGAAGTCTGTCCACTGCATACCCCGAGCGCTTAGTGCCAAACCCATCTGCTTACTGCCAAGTTAAGTAAAAGCACGTTTGAGTTAAGGTAGCGGTGTGGGGCGGAGAGAAAGGCTCGGCGGGTGTGTGCATTGATGGCAAGTGGGATGGGAAGTGGACGCTCGTTCCCAGGAAGATTCCAGAGGTTTTGGATTAAGCAATGGCAGAAGACAGTGATGTGCCCGAGGAAGAGAACATCGGAAGGGAAATGGGGTGGGCTGAGGAGCCTCTGGGCCGTCTCCACGAAGGTGCACAGTGCGCGGCTGAAAGTAAGGGTCTGGAGGACAAGAGAGAGGGAGGAACTGATGATGCGGGTTGGGAGGCCCCGCATATTACTCCTGGGAGCGGAAGGGGGTCCGTGGAGGGCTGGTCCGTCGGGAAGAGGAGGGTCCAAGACCAGAGCTGGCGAGCACCGGGGCAGGAGTGGGCAGAGGGACTTGGGAAGTGGGAGGAAAAGGAGAGAAGAGCTCTCAGTGAGCGGGGCAAGGCGCAGGTGCGGAGACGCCTGGGCTTGGGCCCTCCTGCTGCAGGTTAGTATCGCACGGGGAGAGAAGATGGGGTGCAGGGGGCTGGAAAGCAGTTGGGGGAGAGAAGTCTGAAACAGGAAAGAAAAAAATGGATAGGTTTGATCCCCTACAAGATTTGCAAGATCACTCCCTTATCTAAAAAAATGAAAATGCAAACAACATTATTTTTATTAACATTGTTAATGCATAAAGAGCTTTTTATGGGCAAATAGTAAAAAGATAAACAGTTATGAAGAAAAATGAGAAGGTACAATTCTGTTTTAATAAAAGAAGCAGCATCAAATGCAAATAAAAAGACAGTAAAATAGTTGGCCTCAAATTAAAATGCAAACCTTTTCGCTTAGCGAATTGGCTATGGTTTGGCATGTATGTGGTGGAATGGAGCCCGGAATACGCTGAGCACTGTTCTTTGTAGCACATATTGGTTCAGCCATCCTTTGAAAATAATTCAGCAATATGTTTCAAGACCCTTAAAAAATGTGCATGTCATTTGCTGCAGCGGTTCCAACAATTCCGACAAAGGTATGGGACTGCATGCCCCTCGTTTTATTACACAGAATTACAAAACCCAAATGCCAGAGACGTACAATAGGGAGGCAATGGCCAAGTAAACTTTGGCATGTACTTAAAATGGGAAACAGGGAAACATTTTAAAAAATCATGTTTATGACATGGAAAGAGGATTGTGATTTAATATTAAGCAAAAACAGCCGAGTACAAAAGTGTGATTCTAATTTTATTTTTAAAACACTGCACGTCTGATTTAAAGTTATTAGTTGCCTCCAAGTTGTAGGATTGCGTGTGATTTTCATTTCTTTCTTTATGCTATGCTATTTTCTCCAAATGTTCTATAATGGATGCATATGATCTTTGTATTTAGAAAAAGGAAAACAATAAGTGGCATTCTTTTTGGAAAGAAAGAACAGCATTTGGCTGCTGGCACAGGGATGGCTTGAGTCGCTTGTCTGGTTTGAAGGGAAGGGGTAAAATGGGGCTGGGGCAGGAGGGCAACAAGGAAGGAGGGGCACTGTGAAAGAAGCTAACTGTCCTCATGCTCCACGTCTCTTAAGAAAGCGGTCAGTGGAGAGGACGTAGCCAGAATTCCAGAATAGGACTCACGGCGCAGAGCGTGGCGAGTGCAGCACAGCCGAGGGGCAGCGCATCAGCAGGCCACGCAGCGGGCGTGGACAGGCCTCGGAAGCTTTGCTCGGGGTTCTGGAGGCGGTAGCCAGGGCATCGGGGGTGGCCGCAGCCTTGACATCCGGTCACGGGGGGCATGGCCTCTGTGCCCAAAGCGTTTTCATCAGCAGAGCCCGAGCCCGAGCGTGGAAAGGAAGAAGGCTCACCTGCTCCAAGGCTGGGGGCTTGGACGTGGGGAATGCGAGCGTGCGGTGTTGAGGGCGACGGTGGGCAGACGCGAAGCTGGGGCTGAGTGGTTGGAGGGCGGGGGGCGGACGAGCAAGGGGCCTCAAGTCGAATGAGGGGCCCAGTGAGATAGGGAGGGGGAGCAGTCGAACGAGGAGCTGCTCCGTGACACCTGGAGATCGCCGCTGTGAGAGGAGCTGGGGGGAAGAGCAGCACCCACTGACGGGCCTCTCCCTCCCTCAGATTCCACACATGTGCCCTGGTGGGTCTGTGGGAATCACTGGGTGGGTGGTACTTCCAATAATCTTGGTAATATCTGAAATCTGGGTCGAGCATTCTGAGCATGCAATTGTACCAAGGAGGATATGTAGAGAGGTTACATATTTTGCACATTGAATATTAAGGATGTGTGTTAAATAGAGATTCTAAGCCTTCCTGGACTAGCTCAGCACACAAATGCAATTTATTTCAATTACACACGTTGATGCTTTGTCCCAGCAATCACAAACTCAGATGCCTGCAAGAGCCAGAAAGATCACAGAAATGAGTGGGGAGCTGGGAGTAACACAATAGGGAATAGCAGGGCCTGTGGCAAACTGAAGAGGGATGGCTGCCACAGCTAAAGGCATCGAAGCAGAATGCGTTTAAACCCTGCGCCTGCCAGCAAACATCCTTGCCCAGGACTCAGGTGACGAAGGGCTGGGTTCGATTCCCTTCCAGACCAGGTGAGGCTATCGTCACTGGTAAATTAGCCCACTTCCCATGGAGGTAGCCTGCTTCGGAGGGTGTGCACCCGGTATCCTCTGCTGGGTGGGACTTTGCCCCCCAGGAGACGCTCAGCAGTATCTGGAGCCCATCTTGGTCACCACGTTGTCACAGCTCTGAGGCTGCCAGGTGGTGCTCCTGGCATGTGGTGGATGTGGCCAGCTGCCATCAACACCTACAGTGCACAGGCAGGCGCCTCCCACAGCAGTATCAGAGAAAGGGTGAGAAACCGCACTAGGGGGACAGCTGCTGCCCCACCATCCACTGCTCGAGGCCGAGAGCCGCGTGGGGGCTGCTGCTTGGCTGCCCTACTTGGTCTCCTTGTTCCACTTCCACAAACCTTGACTGGGCCCAGATAACTCACCTGTTACCGAAGGTCAGTACCGCTTTGCCTGTTTTCCTACATTCTGGTGTCTCCTTTCCTTCTTACGTCTCAGGAGCCTGCCTGGATTCCAGCATGACAGCCCTGGGAGAAGCCAGGCAACCTGGGAACCCTCCTTAGTCCTTTCTCCTCTCAGTCATTCCACGGAGGTCACAGAAATAGACCCGTGAGGTGGTGGCTGCTAATTGCCCATCATACAACGCAAAAATTTAAAAAGTATACCCACCCACACATGAAAAAGTAGAGAGGTGGCCTGTAAGTGGCAGGCGCTGTGCTTGACTGCAAGAACGCCAAGGACAAGGAGACAGTCTCTGCGCCCGGGCCGCTGCCCCAGGAGAGGAAGGAGATCCACCAGCACAGAGGTAGGCAGGCAGGGGCCCCAGAAGAGGGACGCCAGCGTAGAATCGTGGCCAGAACCAGCCTGAAGACAGTGGGAGGGGTAAGGGAAACTTGCCCTTAAAATGTCAAGAAATGAGAGAAAGCAGGTTCCACCGTTCCAAACACTGTCTAGAG
>JAQZBX010075904.1:0-14379 GCA_029593785.1 Cabassous unicinctus
TAGAATAGAAAAGATATCATCATAATCATCAAGCATATATGTACAACACTTAATACTAGCTAATGAACTAACCAATGCATAAGTTTCTCTTTGAGTTTCAGTTGATCGATCTAATCTCCAGGTGTGGAATACCATACCTGTTATCTCTCCATGTGAACAGCCCATAATGCCAATTGTGTTGGTTTACATTCTACTTACATTACTCTCATAATTACTGCTCCACTTGGTATGTCCTCCACACAGCCAGCATGCTGCAGCACTGTTTATCCTAGAGAGAAGCTAGGAAGGCAGGGCCCCAGTGTTTCACTGGCCTGGTTCATAGTGCCCTTCAGTGCTATGAAACAGAGCTGGTCTGGAGGGAATGCCCATTGTACATCTGGCCATATTGAGCCATTGTTGGCTGCTCCAGGAATCCAAAACTGCAATACACTCTCTGTCATCCTCAGAAGCATAATCAGAGATGTGGTAGATACCTTTATTACTTTTGGGGTCAGTGACCAACCTAGCCAATAACTCACATGGAGAGGCACCCATGCAGGGTATTTGGGCCTGACTTGAATGCACAAAAGAGTTTAACAATAACATGTTTAATGAACTTAAACTATTTTTGTCCTTTGCTTTTTACTTTTATACCTTTGCCAAGATTATGTTAATTAACAGGTATTTTACTTTACAGTACAGGGAAAACTGCTTTCTTCCTTATTTTGTGAAAATGTAAGATTCCCAATGGAATCAAGATTATCTTTCTTCACCACCATTTCAGGGGTGCAGCACATGAAACATGCATATCTCCTCATGTTAGCACAAAATTTAGGGTCAGCTGTTGGAATTCCTCAGTAAATTCAGCTGGGCCCTCCTAAAATCATCCCACCTGTTGTTTTTCATATTTATATTGAACTGAATCTGTCAGGGAAAAGGGAACATGGACTCTAATTTTAACTGCATCTCCATTTGCTACTTCACTTATGGGGCAGAGTCTGTTCTCAGGTCCCCTGATAGGTAGAAAAGATGTCCCACTCCTGATGACTCCTGCTGTGCTAGCTATGGGGTGTGGAGCCTGAACATGAGTCCAAGGGAGGCTTAGGTTCAGGGGACCCTAGGCTTGGAGCCTTAGGCTTCAGAATCTCAGGCTTCAGGAACTGAGATACAATGTGGGGGATAACTGAGGAGGGGATCATCTAGGATATCACACTCCTTCTCAGGTTTTCTCTTTTCTGGGGATGGTTTCACTTCCAAAGCATTACACAACCTACAAGACCCATTTAAACTTGTGTTCTGAGATAGAGCCATAAACAGTTGGACATATGGAAACTCTGAGTGCTCCCCTTCCCTCTTACACAGGAGTTCTAACTGGAAAATAGGGTTATAATGTACAGTGCTGTTGGCAGGCCACTGATGGCCATTTTCAAGTCCATATGGAATCTCTGACTGCTTCCCTTTCCTTTACACCGGAGGTCTAACTGAAAATAGGATTATATTTGAGAGTGCCATTTCTAAGGTCATTCTGTGGCCATACTGTGTTACAGAAGATCAGTTTCTCCTTTCTTAACCCTTCAGTGAGCAAGGTCTGGTACACTAGAGACCATGACCATTATTCTAGGAAAAATGAAAAAGTGTTTGTCAGCCAATCTGGTGTCCAAGGGTCCAAATCTGAATAAACTATTACCCTCCAAGCTGCAGCTTCCCAAATACTTGTCCCTTTAAAACCTAGGGGATGCTGACCAGTCAAGGGTCACATAAGCTTTGGGAGATATTTGGAGCTACTGCTCTTGATTCACCTCCCAAAGACTCAGAGCCCTTGCTGCTGGGCATTTCCTGGGTGATCTAGATTTGGGATATGCCTGGACCTAGTTTCCAGAGTTTGAAGCTACCAAGCCACATGTGTGGCTTTTCCTAGAAAAGGGGCTGGCTTGAATTTTTTTTTGTTTTTTTTTTGCCTATTAAGTGGTCTTATTTTATGACCATGGTCAGGGAGTTTCACCATTAGACCAGGCATTAAAAGTAATTGTTGGCTCTCTCTGCCTAGAGGAGTCCACACCAAGACTTTCTCTGCCATTTCTCAGCAAGCTCTGTTCTTTCTTCCATTTCCCAAATAAATTCTTTTCACTGGCCTAACTAAAAAAACAAAAACAAAAGCAAATAAAAGAAATTGTTCTGCCCTTGCCAGCCAATAACCCTGGGGCGGGGGTGCTAACACAATGTGAAGGCATTCCAGGAGCTGAGAATGAACAGAAATTCCCTGCACTACCAAGGGTGGGATGAAAGACTTGCTAGTAAGTGTATTTTCAGGTATTGCAGTAGCTTCTGGCAGGTTCCTCTGTTATGAAGCTGCATTTTGTTATTAATATCAATTTAGGCTTCTAATTAATAATGGTTTCCTCGAATTAGCCATTTAAATACTTCATATTAGATAATGCTTTTTATAAACTTCTTATAATAAACCATAATGGCATACACTAGTTACTTTATATTTAAATAAGCTTATTAAATTACAGTTAGTAACCAATGAAATTTACTTTATCTTAATTTCATTAAACATGAACTTACAATTTTCATCATCTTAAAGATTTAATACATAAAATGTTAATTTGGTTAATTGGTGTTCTCTAAACTTAGGGAGACAATACCCAAGCTAAATAAACTTGAAATCATTATAGTTAATGCAAGGAATGTTCTTTTTCCTTCCTTTATAGGAGACTAAAAGCTCTTTTCTTTAAAAAAAAAATTCTAAAACTGAGTAATTTAAAAAAGCATACTGACTGCTAGGTTTTGGAATATATTATAACTGTTTAATTTGTTTTTTAGATAATTATTCTTATTTTTATTTTTTTATTTGTCACCCCCTCCCAGATGTTTTTCTCATCTGTCTGATCATTGTTTGCTCACCTTCTCCTGTAGGCACTGGACACTAAACCCTGGACCATCTGACATAGGAGGTGAGTGCCCAACAGCTTGAACCACCTCTGTTCCCCATGGGTTGCAGCATCTGCTGGCTTGTGGCATCTGTTCATTTAGGCATCTGCTTGATGCAGCAGGTGCAGCTTCTAGCTTGTTGTGACAGGTGTAGTGTCTGCTTATCTTCTTTAGGAGGCACCAGGACCTGAACCTGGGACCTTCCATGTAGTAGGCAGGTGCCCAACTGTTTGAGCCACATCCACATCCCTAATTTGTTTTAAAGATCTTTCCTTAACTTTCAAAGACTTTTCCTTTACTTACAGAAATTTGGTAATAGGATTATTAACCACCCTTATTTAAAGCTTGTTAAAAGGTTTAAATTGGGGAATTACAGGATAAACTATGATTCTTAATTACCCAGCCTAGTAGATAAAAATTTTACACTAAATTTACAATTCATCCTGAGGTATGAAAATATACACTGAACAAATAGAAATAGAGAGTTAGACACAGAAGCACACAATTTACTAATGCTCCTTATACTTCTCATTTCCTTACAAAATAAGTTTAACTGTATATTAACATTATATTTAAAAGATCTCTCTGAAGGTTATTTCTAATTAATCTGCATTGTGACCATGCAATTTTGCACAAGAATTTCATTCCTTTTAATTACTGACTTATACTGAAATTATTCCTAATGCTTTAAAATACAGTTTACATTTTCCTTTACTTCAGAGCTTTGCTTATTTCCCAGTTTGACTTTAACAGACTTTGGATGAGAAACACTCATTCCAGTGTACACACACCAAGGTCATTGAAGCCTCAGGAAAGCCTTGTTTTTCACATGACTTGCTGCTTTTAGGAACTGCAATGCTCAAGGTGGGAGAACACTGGCTCCCTGGTCCTCAAAGATAACAGGACCCCAGTGGCTGCTGGACTGGAAAAGTGGACATCCAGCCCTGAGGGTTGAGTAATCCACCCCGGAGCAGTCTAGTTCACAGGTGAAATCATAAGACAAAATCAGGGCTATTAACACCAGTGGAAAGACAGGAGACAGGGTGCCTTAATTTTGCCTTCCCCTGAGTGGGGGCAGAAGTTGTCATGAAATAACCATAAGCAAGGGCAAGGGGTGAGGCTAGACATGAAGTGACCATAAACAAAGGTAAATTCAGTTTATACTTACCATTACAGCAGCAAGTTTAGACTAAATCCACACAGTTATAGCAATTTCAATTATCCTTCTGCTGCTTTATAATAAAACAGCATCTATATAAGGATCTTAATTCTTAGTGATAGTTTCTAGTAAGTTTTCACTTTAGAACAAATTGGGCACTTTTGTTTATTAACTAAAACAACTAAAATAGTTTATTAATAACTTTAATGTTGCTAAGTTATCTGCTTTTCCAGCAGTTGAATTAATTCCACTTGTGATTTATTTTATACATCAAACCCAATTGCAAGGTGATATTGAAATTTAAAGACTCATTTTTAGATTATCTTTTACTATTATCCTATTTGTAACAGGCTAACTCCAATCTGATTTATGAGTTCCTAGGCATGAGAAGACTGACCAAGTCAAACACAGATTAAACATTAAACAGATGGTTAAGGAGAAATTAGAAGAGAAGAGGGAATTTTACACACTTATTTAGCTTAGGGAAAGACTTGGCATTAGAATCATCTTAATGCAGTGCTCCCAGTGTCTGTCCATGGCAGAAACCTTGTGCAAGGAACCTCCAGCTTTGTTCCTCCAGGAAAATCCTTGGGTTGCTGCTAGATATAGAGCTAAGGGAGCCAGAGAAGCCCTGTCCCCAACAAGACATGAATTGGGGCTGCTCTGGGGGCTGCATCCCATTAGTTACCTCCCTGTGAGGCTTTTTCATTGGAAGGTTTGAAGTATTACAAGGGAATAGGCAGGGAGCTAGGAATAGCCAGGAACTTGTTAAAAAAATCTTAATTGCTGGCATATGAGTGGGTACCTTATTCTACAGGGGAGAGGCTTAGTAAAGGACCCAGATCTTGATTCCCCATTCACTCCTCTCATTAGGCAAAACCAAGGTTAGGAGAAGCCTGGGGTGCAAGCTAGGACAGAGTAATTGGCCCATGATAACTAAGAAATTAATAATCTTACCTGCCACACCAAGGGTCACCCAAGGCCTCCAGGTTGATGTTTCACAAGTGGCTTCAGGCCCCTTCTGTCCTCCCTGGGGCAAGTCCACAGCAGTTGGCATGGTGAGACAACTTGGGTCCAGGTTCCTACTGATGTTGAGCCTGGATGTGGGTATCTGAGGTGAACAGTGCTCTTAACAGCAGCAGTTAAAAGGTGAGACTCTCTTGGACCTGGTGCCCACCCCTCCTTACATTACCCCTCCTTACCTTCTCCATCTTGCTGACATGGTCTGAATTGTTGAAAACTGCAAAGACTGTCTCTAAAAGGCATATAATGAAAGTTTGGAGTCCAGGGAAAGTTTCTGCAGCTTTCTACAGCCATCCAAGGCAGGTTGGAAAATTGACCAGTTTGGTAGTACACTTTTTCATCCCTTTAAGGAGACATGGCCACATAATCTCTGGCCCTCAGATCTGTCTATCTCCTTTTTTTCTCTTACCCAGATTTAACTGGAATTCAGGGTCCCATACAGAGCTCACCCTCAGCCATACTGTAGCCATGTGGTGTGGCAGGAAAATATTAGCCTCTTTCCTTTTACATGATCATTAGGTAGGTTGTCCAAATTAGAAGCCACCGATTATCCCAGAGGAAGATAAATGCATTCTTCAGTCATGGTGATGTCCCACTGATAGGCCTGGTCTAATGGATTGTTTGCTGAGCCAGCACCCTGGAGGTTGGGAGCCCTGCCTACTGTCTCCACAGTCTGGGGATTGGGAGCCTTATGTCTCTGGGTATCCCCAGAGACTTAGAAGACTTGGGAGATGTTTGGGTCTGGTTCCTGACCTTAACTCTCAAATCGGGCTTTTGCACTAGGAAAGGGACTGGAAAGGGATGTTTCTTTTACCTACTTTGCAGAGGTCTTTGGAGTTAGCCCATGAGTGAGCTCATCTCATGACCATTCCCAGCGACAAGTTCTGCAGTTAAACCTGGTATTAAGAGGCAATTAAAAAGCAGAGACTGATCTGTGGCTTACAGGCAAACAGCCTTAGGGAACCAAGAGTTAAAGTCACTAAAAAAAAACAAAAGAGGGCAGAATCCAGCAGGTCTGGCAGTTAGAGGAGTGGCAGCGGCCAGCAGCCCGGCTTCAAGAAGGCTCTCAGTGCACCACATCCTGCAGCACTGCCAGGGTGCCCGAGAGGAAGATCAGCTCAGCCAAAGCAGCAGGGAAGGAGGAACCCAAAAGGAGGTCAGTTAGGCTATCCACTAAACCGGCCACTGCAGAAGTCAAAGTGGAGCCAGAAGAGGCAGCAAGAAAGGGCAAACCTTTAGACAAAAAAGTGCAACTGAAAGGAAAAAAGGGAGCAAAGGGAAAATAAACTGAAGTGGTTAACCAAGAAACTAAAGATTTACCTGCAGAAAATGGAAAAACTAAAAATGAGGAGTCCAGCCTCTGATGAAGCAGGAGGGAAAGAAGTCAAGTCTGGTTAATACTGTCTACCATGTCTTATCAGTGGTCCCTGTTTCTACCTTCTTGTAGAATCCAGAGGAATATTTTTATCTGCTATTGTGCAGATGCAACTTTTTTACTAGCTGTAGAAGAAACATTTTTAAGAAGGAGATTGGGATCCCTCCTCATCCCATTTGATTTAAGTGTAAATGCTTTTCTTCAAGAGAGGAAATCATTTGCCAGTTGTTTGTTTTTTGGTACAACCAGAAAATAGTGGGGTATTGAATTATGGGAGACTTTGACTGTCTTGGGTATCAACTTACATTCCAGTGGGGGCTGGCAATTTTTACACCTTATAATACATCACATACTAAAGGGTGATTTGGAATCAGTTATGCATTTAATATGTGTTGAACATTTTAAATTATTCCTATTCCCATATTTTTTAGTAGACAGGTTTCTTAAAACCACTCCTGATCTTGGCTATCCCTGTCAGAACCCTGTAACATCCTTGGACATGATGTTTTATGTGGTGTAAAAGATTGAAAACATGAGTGTGTAGTGTGTATGATATTAAATTGTGAATTAGTGGAGCCTAAAAATGTAACAGCTTATTAAACTTTGAAGATATGGGTACTGGATATCCTCTTAAGGAAAACTTGCTTCCAAATTTTAAGCTAGAAAGTCACTGGAATAACTTTAGTAATACAACTACATGGCTTTGTACGAATTTGGTATGAACATTAAAAATTCTGTACAAATTTTTCATAATATCTGTGCTGATCTTCAACACAGCCAATAAGATCTCAATTATGAAAGAAAAAAGAGGGCACAGACAGGCTTTAATTAAAACTCACCAGTCTCTTTTGGGGGGTCTCTCATCTCCTGGCTGGCTTGCCAAATAATGCTACCAGATGGCTCTAGTTTCTGGGCTTTTAGGTTCTTGGTTTATGTTGCATAAAAGAATTCAATGACATGCCATAGAGTAAGCAAGGGAATAAATAACTTATTAAGAAACAAAATGAAAATGTACATGGTCTGGGGCATCAACTGCAGGTGGGCTGCAGAGTGAGATGCAAGTGTGGGACCCCAGGTCAGAGCATTTTTGTCTTTCTTCCTCCCCCTTATAATGTTGAGGTAGGGCCCCAGCTTTTCCTTCTCTGATTGGTTGCCCCACTTGTCATTTCTCCGGGGGCAAATGGTGTGGCCTTTTGAGTGTATCCAGTGCTTTCCCTTGACCAAATGGGATCCCATGGGTCAAATGGGATCGCATTTTCCCAAATGGGATCTCATAGCTAGGGTCTTGCAGGGTCTTTTGGCAGCCTTCTTCTCAGGAAGTTTCCAGGCAGGGTCTCACGGCCAGGTGGTGTGTCAACTGTGTTGTCTGCTAGGCCAAACACCCTTCCCCATTCACTATACTAACCTGCCTCACCTCTGTATATTTTTAATACTCCTTTTGTTTTCTCTAGCTGCTATTACCTAGAGGGCTAAATTTGGTAAGATTGTTCCCCTGGGTAAAACTTTCCCAGTCAGATTTCCTAGTGAAAACAGGCCCAAGGACCCATGAAAGTAGTTTATATTGATTTCAAAGTGCTCTGGAGAGGAAGACCTAAAGGCCACTAACCTTCTTTCTGACATTTCCCCAAATCTAGGCTTTCCTATTATACCTAGCAGATAGTGCTCTTCATCCAGTTGTTCCCTGCTATCCTAAGGTTTTGCCTTCTCAGATGACTTACCCTGATGGGGGCATGATTGAGACTGAATATGACATCCTATCCAGGATGAAACTTGTACATCTCCCAGACCCTGGGATCTGAGTTCTCTAATCTTCCACAACCTGTGCTGGGTCCCCTGAGGTGGGTGGGTGACTCTGCCAATGCTGTCCAAGAGAAAGTTCAGGCTGTAAAGGCTTCCTCTCCTTTCTGGGGCCAGGAGTGCTACAGGCCTTTAAGGTATGTGGGGTGAATATCTGCATTGCCCTGTGAGAGAGTGTGTGCTTCTCTCCTTCCTGGTATGCCTTGAGTCTCAGTGTGCTGCAGCCTTTTAAGGTGGTCTGGGTAAATCTGGAGTGGGTTTGACTGCATCCAAGTTCTGCTCCTTATTGGCATAGGGGCTCAAGCAGTGGCTCTCCAATCTGGACATGTTGAACCCAAATCCTATTTTCCTGAGAATCTGTTGTGTTTTTCAATCACCCCTGCTTCTATTATGAGGTTCCTCTGGCCTCTGGATTCCTCCAAAAATGGGATCCAAACAGATGCTGACTGATTATTAGCTGCCTAGGGGACAGTCTGATTTTTAGAGCTCCCTACTCTCTCATCATCTTGGGTCTTTAATCATGATCATTTTAATCATCCTTTGTTACTGTTACTCCTGTATTTTGGTGTCCTATGATGTTAACAAAAGTTTACTTCCATTACAGTTTTGGGTCCATTTAATCAGATCACATCACTGTCTTGATGTGATCAACCCTGAGGTAATATCAGGAGTAAAATTAAGGCAAAGATCCAGAATCCTGATGACTGAATGATTTGGTTGTCATATGTAGAAACTTCAGGGTCAGGAAATGATATCTGAGTCAGTGACCAGATCAATCTTGGCCTAAGGTCTCAATGACTTTAGAGTGCATATGGGGGAGTTTCAGTAGAGTAAATCCATTTATCCATGGGTCCTTTGTGGCCTGGCACAATAGATTGAAAACAATTTATTACCATTAAAAAGGGTTAAGGCCATACTTACCACTCCCTAGTTATTTCTAATAACTTTAGCCAGTGTGGAAGACACACCATTCAGTTATTTAGGTAGAGTTGGGGAGGGAAACAACTGGCAAAGGAGAACTTTTGCAAGAGAAACTGCAATGAAACACCTGGGGTATCATGTTGGATATGGAAGAGGGTCTGTGGAACCCTAAAGCCCCAAAGTGCTGGAAGTCAGCAAATTTCTAGGAAGAAATTATAACAATGTGAGGGGATTTGCGAACAGATCTGAAAAGTGTTCTAAATCTACTTGTGAAAAACAAATCAGTTCACAGTTGTGAACAATGAAATAAAATCTGTTGCTACTTTTAACTGTGAATAATGTGGATTTAACTTATTAAATGTGCATTTAAAGGCCCTCTCCAAGAAAAGCTATTATCTTGGATTCTGTAGTTTGTGGATCATATTACATGTAAAGAAAGTGTTTTTCAGAGGAAAGGGACTTAGAAATTATTTTCTCCTTCTACCAAGTGCCCTCTTTCATAAGAGACTTAACTAAGAAATTTAAAACACTCATAATAATAACTGTTATGCCTGTGATTTCACCACAGGTGGGTCATATGCTTCTCTGAATATACTGGCAAGAAGAATTAGTAAGTGAAACGCCATTAAATCATCCTAATTATCCTATAGTCTTCAGGTGATGTATATTCTTCAGATTGACTCATTCCATATGAATGCCAAGCTCCTTCTTGTTTTTGTCAGTGTGAGGCACAAAGGAAGAGTCAGACATGTTGATGCATGTGAAGCAGAGGGCTGCAGCTCACTCAGGCAAAACAGCCCCGAGATCACTGTGACCCTCCCTTTTATTTAGCTTACAACAGTGCATAAATTCTTCCCCCCATCCTTTCTTTCTCACTATGTTTCTCTTACTACAGCAAGAACACTGCCTTCTTTGGCAGTTTCCCAAGGGGCATAAGTATAAACATTGTCTCTAGCCCTACATGCCTTAGTCTATCTAATATCTCAGCTTGGTGTGTGAGCACACTACCTGTTAGTGAGTTCCCAGACAATCTTTCTTGGGAATTCAGAGGGATTTTAGACAATAACATCTGTGTGGTGAGTTCATTTCACTCTGCCTCCTCCCACTGATATCTGCAGTAAGCAGTGTCCTTGGAGACATTTACTAATGTGTCTCTGCCAGCAAGCATGCTTGTTGAATGCTTAACCCTTTATGCTCTGAGTCTCAGCATCTTCTCCAACATCTCCCCCTTTTTTGTTTTTTGACCAGGGTGTCTGTGCCTGTTTTAGGTTGCCCTCCTCTGAAGGTCTTACCGATCATTGGCCACCAGCCAAGCTGCCATGGACAGGGGTTCAAGAGTCAAGTGCTTTAAGCAGGATCCAGTTGTTGACATGGCTGGTCTTATGAGCTCTGTTAATGCAGAACAGCAGCACTACGTGAATGCCTCCTTTTACAGTTAAGAGTAACAAAGCACCAATGATCACCACATTGAAGTTATTAGAGAAGAAATGATTTAAAATGTACATAGATTTGGTTCAAGTATAAACGTTTGGGCTAAGAAATTGATTAAATTTGCCAGCTAAACCTGAAGAGTTTTCTAATAGTTTCTTCATTTACTTTTAAAACTTATTTTAGCACTACTTAAGGGAGCATTTACAAACCCAATTTCCCCAAGATATCTAAGGCATTGCTAGCCTCTAGTCCTTACTTTAGGCCCTGTCTCTTGTCCGAGACTTTTTTGTGTGCAATTAATCAATCTCACTGACTCAATGTATTTTGCTTGCCCTGGCTCAACATCTCTTGTCCGAGATGCCTTATACTATTTTTAGTCTCAAAAACTCATCTCATAGGCTCAACAGGATTTTGTGCGATACTTAATCTCACAGACTCAATGTATTTTGCTCACACTAGCTCAACATCTCTTGTCCAAGATGCCTCATACTATATTTAGTCTCTGCTTCCTTAAGGTCTGGTAATGGGGACAGAGTCCTGACTTTTCCCACCCCGGAGGCCACCCTAAAACTTTGGTTGGACATCCTGCCAGTCAGAGAAGGGGTTCGAGGGCCTCTCCCCATTCTCAAGATCCTGGATGTACCCACAATTGAGTGGGACCACTTACTAAAAATCAAATCTTGAAGACAGAGAGTTGGACTAGAGGTAACAGTAATAATCTACATATGCTCAATTATGTTTAGCTCCAAGAAAATGCTCCCGTTTTGGGGTTCAATCTAAGTTTATCTGGCTCCTTGTTTCTTCCTTCATTTCCCCCTTATTTTTAAGTGTAATAGCATAATGTGCATAGTAGCAGATTGTTGGTGCATTAACTGGTTAAGTTGTTGTGATCTTCTGCAGATCAAACAATACAGAAAACACAATATTAATGCAATTATACATATGAACATAACAGATCTTGATAAACCATGTAACCATTGTGTAGGATGCAACTGTTTTAAACCATTTATCAACCCTTTCAAAATATGTTCACCAGTCATAACTTGCAATTGGTTTTTAAATGTTTGACATATTTTCTGTTGCAAGCATAGAATTTCCTTAAATTATCATGATTTAAAAGATGTTTTTTCACAGAGTCCCAAGGAAACTCAGTTGCATTGTAAAGCACAGGAGTAATACAATAAGATGTTTGATTCTAATTACATTTCATTTTCATTTGTAATTTCACAGCATGAATCTGATCTCTTAACAAAATAACAGCTTGTCTTAGATCCACTATTTCCTCATGTATTTCTGAATCTATTTGTCTTTGAGTTCTCCATAACTGTTCTGAATTTTGTTGCCATGTTTGCACAAGTCAGCAGTTTGAACTCCTTGTTGAAGGGCTATACCTGCAGTAGCCGCTGTTGCTGTTATGCCTATAATACCCATAATTACAGCTATTAGTATTCCAACAAATCTTCTTGCCCTTTTCAACAATCTTTTGGAGATAGAAGTCAATATCCCCATAACTGGAGTCTCTTGCCATTCTCGATTCATCTGTACTGCCAACCACACTCCAATTCTTGCTCTTAAGATATAAAGACTAGAAGTATTTGGGAAACTAATAGAATTGTTAATACAAGTATATAAAGAGCATTTGTTTAAACATTCTATGGCCCCATTACTATTGTTCCAAACAATATTACCCAATAACAGAACATAAGGAAGACGTACACAAGTCCTAACACATTCAGTATTATTACAAGTAAGGGTAAAAGTATAATTAGTTCTTATATTAGAAAAGTGGCCCTACCAAGAACTAACAGTGCAGAAGGCTGAGGCTAATTTCCATAGATGTGGCTGAGTGGGATGACCCACCCTGAAAGGATTAGGTGGTGTAAAGCCTCCCCCATGTCAGATAATAGAATTATTTGCATGTGTACTTATGTTTTGGTTCTCCTTATGCCATTTCAAATCGAATGGCTGGCCTTTTTCATGAGCAGAGCATACAGGACTCCAATCATTTCATGGTTCTGAGCTATGACACACAGTCCATGGAGATACAGGACTGTTAGCATACACATAAGGAATTTGGCACATGGGAATCCCTACAGGAATAGGAATTTTATTTTGAGAAATATTGCCTTTAAATCCTTGTGCTGCAAGTGCATATTTGGAATGGTGATTATGGGTACCATTTTTTCCAATACTTAACCATAATGATGCATTTTCAAACAAAGATCTTCTCCAAAACATATGGGCATGCCTTCCACTCCTGTAGAGTAATTATTAATCAATTTTCCTTCCTCCTCAGGCTTTTAGAGGAAGGTGAGAATCAGTGGGCCCAGGAAAATGAAAGGACTGATTAGTATAAACAGGGTAGGATTTGTTCCCCCAAGTCAACAATTCTGAAAGAGGTGAATTAATAATATAAGCCTAATATGTATAATTATGTGAAGGTGCACTACTTACTGTTGTGGTTGACAAGGTAAGAATAGCAAAGAATAACTGTATTTAGTGTGACATTCTGCCTTTTAGAAGTTTCCATTTTCTCTGTTTTTTGTGTTAGCTTCTTCAGCTTGTTCATGTTTTAGGTTTCAGACATCCGGATGGGACCCAAAGCTGGTCTCCTTTATCTATAATGATAAGAACAAAATCTCGACCCTATATCCTACTTAAGTTTTACCTTATCCTATTGATTATTATCTTTATTCTTCCACTAAACTAGTTGTCTAATACACTGATATATTTGGCTTATTGTTGGTTAGAGTTTTGGATAGATATAAAATAAATGTTAATATATATATTTAGTTTAATAAGCTTATACTGACAATTAGCGTGAGAAACATAAATAACATAACTAATTAAAAGATTAAGTCAATATTGAACAATGTTACAGAATGACAGATAAATAGGGCAGTTTTATATATATACTTACCAATATTTAGCTTTTAGGTGGGAAGTGTTGAATTGTTGAAGTAGCAACTGACCCTAGAGTTTTGGTTAACCGTGTTTAGGATTAATAAATTTGATAGCATAGATGCCAACCTGTGAGTGTTTTGCTAATTCCTGAGGAAGGGGCCAGCCTCCTCAGGAAGGAACACAACACTCTTTGGGCTGTACTTTTTTTTTTTAATTTTTTTTTTTTTGGTGGATCAAACAATATGTTACACAATATATTTAGTTCATAGTAACACATTCATAGAGTATTTGTCCTTTTGTGTCTGGCTTGCTTCACTCAGCATAATTTCCTCCAGATTCATCCATGTTGCCATATGCTTTACGACTTCATTTCTTCTTACAGCTGCATAATATTCCATCGTGTGAATAGACCACAGTTTGTTTATCCATTCATCTGTTGATGGACACTTGTGTTGCATCCAACTTTTGGCAATGGTGAATATTGTTGCTATGAACATCGGTGTGCAGATGTCTGTTCTTGTCACTGTTCTCAGTTCTTCTGGGTATATACCCAGTAGTGGTATTGCAGGGTCACGTGGCAAGTCTATATTCAACTTCTTTTGGAACTGCCAAAGAGTCCTCCATAGTGGTTGTACCATTTTGCATTCCCACCAACATTGAAGAAGTGTTCCTATCTCTCCACATCTTCTCCAACACTTGTAGTTCTCTGTCTTTTTAATAGTGGCCATTCTGATAGGTGTAAAATGATATCTCATTGTAGTTTTGATTTGCATTTCCCTAATCATGAGTGATGTTGAGCATTTCTTCATGTGTTTTTTTGCCATTTGTATTTCTTCTTTGGAGAAATGTCTATTCA